>JAEIIJ010001199.1:0-11511 GCA_018904815.1 Drosophila ogumai
AAAACCCCCTTTGTAAGAATTACTTTTTCCGCTCAAAAAAATTGCGCATACGCCGCGTTGACCTCGCCATGCCGCCGCTGCCAAGTCAGCTCATAATAATGCAATATCACTAATTTATGAAGCTCTCTTCTGGCCAACAACTGCAGCTCCTCCAGCTCCCTTGCTGTGTGGCTCCAAATAAATAAAAAAAAAAAAAAAAAAACTGAAGAGAAAAGCTCATCATCGGCAGCGGCGGCAGCAGCTCCGGCAGCTGGATTGGGCTTGGATTTGGGCTTGGATGTTTGGGGATCCGCTCCGATCTCCTTGCCGCTCTCAGGAATGTGCAACGTCATTATTTTTATGATTGTTCAGGTATTCAAAAATGCTCTCCGGCTTGGATCCAATCCAAACCGATCGCCGTTGTTCATGTACAATATTTTCTTTAGTCAATCGAAGTTGTCGATGTGACTTTTATGTGCCACTCAAGTGTTTCTTTTCCTCGTGTGTTGCCTCGCTGTTGTTGTCTATCAGCGGTGCGGGTGTTAAAGACCACTGAAGACAATTGTTATTTTTAATATCATTGTTGGAGAGCGCAGAGTTATTCACTGTAAAATCTCCACAACTCCAACTCCGATCCAAACCGATCCCAGCCCAGAGCACTCAGTCAAAGTTCGGACTCTGTTATTGTAAGCCATGTCTAGTGATATGATTTCGCATTGTGTATTGTGTAGTATCTCTTTCGGACCGACTTTGCGTTTCGATTGTCGGGGCTTTTCAGAGAAGAAGGCCGATTTCGATGGTGAGATGCCGCCGATGCCGCCTCCAACGTTGTCAGGTTTAAAATTTTGTTGCGACTTGAGTTTGGGTTTGGGGCACTCATTTTTTTCCATAAGAGAAAACTTTTTGGCAGCTGCTGTGAGTAATAGGTGAAAAATGTGGGCTCTAAAATAACAGGAAGTAAGTAGGAACATATTTGTTAAACATAAATTTAATCCATGTTTTATACAAGTCAATAATGATCCTAAAATATATGTATATATTTGTATCTATAGATAAATTTTAAAATATTTTTAAAATCAGCATTTTAAGATAATTCCAAAAAATGATTCCCATAAATTTACTATATTTTATAGCGGTTTAGGAAACGCATTGGTTATGAGTGAAGGTTTATTTGTTATTTTAATCCCATAATAATAGTCATGATTTTTGCATAATCAATAAACAGAAATTAATTTATGGGAAATTTAAAGAATAAATTGTATTGAGTTACTAAATAGAATATAAATGCTTAAAGCCCTATATATTTATTCAAACAACATATTTATTAATTACATAATAAAATAATAATACTAAAAATTAAATAAATTAGAAGACTTGCTAAATAAACCTAAAAAAAACTCCTTCTGATTCTTTTGTTTTAGTTACCACCTGCTAGCAACATCTATAAACCTCCATAATGTTCCATCATATCAATTTAAAGACCCAGACCCATTGACCAAATCGTCACCTCGTTTTCATTGTCAAATTTTGTTGCCAAACCCAAATCCAAACCCTCTTCCTCATCCGATCAGAACTGATCTCTCTCTCTCTCTGTCAGCCATGATAGACGCATTGTCTGGCCAAAAATAAACACTGGCTTTTATGATTTCCCCCATCGATTCTCGAGCCAAACACGAGCTTATCAGTTGTCGAAACAAAACACGAGATCTCTGCTATGCTAATATCCCAAGCATTCATTCAATTCCGTTGAATTTATTTCATGGGAGAGACGTAGACAGACGTGGACCACCCAGCGAATTGGTAAAAAGCAATTTGCATTTGCATCATCAAACATAACAGATCAGTTGATTCCAATTCCAAAATCCAGTTTCAAGACGATTCCGAATCCGAATCCATTGTCGCAGTCGAATGTCTAATTAATTGTCTGTTGATTTAGTTGGCCATTAAAACGCGATGCTAAAACGCCTCCGACTTTAGAGGCGACTGACTGGTTGTGGTTGTGTGTGTTTCTGTTTCTGTTGTTTGTTTTAACGAGTCTGCGTGTGTATTTATACGCATTAAATCGCTAAAGATCAGTTCGGCAATCAAAACAACAACAAAAAGAGTAGAAAAAGAAGAAGAAAAAGATATAGACATTCCCCTGGACTTTGGAAACTGATAAACTGAAGTCATTGCAGGCGCAACAACATCACCATCAACAACGGCAATGAAACTGCCCACACAGAGAGCGGAAAGCCAGTCAGCCAGTCAGCCAGCCAGCAGACCACAAAGTGGTGATCATCATCCGACGATGGTTGATGCTGGTACCTGGTTATAGTGGTGTCCCTCCTTATCCCTCCTTATCCCCCCAAGCCATCCATCCGCTGCCACAATTATCAAGTGTGAAAACCAGCGAATAACAAATTAAGCGAGTGATACGAGTGTCCACAGTCCCCCAAAAAGAACGAGAATCGAACTCGGCTCGAACTTGACACTGACCACCGTCGTGTATTGAATGTATATGGACAAGATTGTCCCAAACAGCAACAGGCACTGGGAGAAATATTTAATATTAAGTAAAATCTGGTATATTTAGTTAATTAAGCTTATGAATATTTAATTATCTTTGTATAATATCTTAAGTTTATATTTAAATCTAATGTATTGTTAATTTTTTTTTTTAAGAAAATCCTTAATGGTTTTTCCTTTATAGAATAAATAAAATAAATCAATTTCGGTTTCAAACCCCTTGAAAAACAGTTTAACAATATTTTACAAAATTCTAAATCTTTAAAATTGTTGAATATATAATATTAATAAAAAGAAGTATGCATAAGTTATATTTTTACCAAAAATTCTAACCAATTTTCACCATGTTCTTAAAAAGAAAAAAAATATTACATTGATTTTTTTCCTCTACAATTTTTTAAATACTTTTTTTTGATACTTTTTCAAAATCTTTCAGAACCCCAGAAATTTCTGTAAAAAGATTTTATATTTAAACTATTTAAAATCATATAATTCTGAAAAGCTTAGATAAAGATTTCAGTTTATAATTTGCTTTTAAATATAACATATATTCCCAATTAAAACCATATTTCTCTCACTGTAATCCAGATGCAGTTGCAGACTCAGGGACATAGAGACCGAGCAGACAGAGGTAAACCAGAGAGAGAAACGGGACAGAGGGAAATACAGACAGGGAACGGAGACAGGCACTACTCCGATATCAGTTTTATGGGTGGCCCACATGTCGAGGGCCATAAAGTAGAAAATTATCACCTTTTAAATTGAAGAATCCAAACAAATTGAAACGGATATCGTGTTTAAGTGCTATCGACATCACTTCTATTAGCCTTGCCCTGCCTCTGCCCCAGTGCAGGAGAGTGTGTATGTGTGTGTAGTTGTCTCCAGAAGACCATTGGGTTACATGACTCCTCATCCATGTCCGCATCCTTCTTAATCTCCTGCTGCCCAGCGACAACCCGCCTCCTCCCTTTTTCCTCTATGAGAAGCCAATTAAAAACATAAAAAAGTCGCAACAGAAGTAAAAATGCAAAAAGATAGAGAAATTTGATGGACTTTGGGGTACTTATTAATGGGATTAAAATTTATTTATTTAATATTCAATAAATATTACATATATTCTTTATACAAGAATTATCTCTAAAAAATAGATTTTTTTTCATTGATAATGTAAATTTAGTCCGGATAAAGATTTAAATATTTATTAATCATCAAAAGGAAGATTAAGCTGAATATTATCAGCAAGAAATCTCCTAAATTGATAGTTATTTTTTGAGTATATATTTTTAATCCTTTTTTCCTTCTAGAACTTTCTCTCATTAAGTGTTTAAATATAAAACTAATCTACCCTGAGGGAAAACATCTGAAACATAGAGTTGAAGGAGAAAATGCGTGGGTTTCCATTGCACATTGAGCATGAGAATGGGAGCCTAAGCCTAAAAAGCTTCCTCTGGAGCAGCTCCCCTAGCCTCTCCTGCTCCTTCAACTCCCCTAGCTTCTCCTGCTTCTCCTTGGTGACCACGATCTCCATTAGCCACAAAAGGTGTAGGCCGAAAAAGGCTCTCAGCATTCGAAGGCATCAAATTCGCAGCAGGATGCTGGCAATATTTGATTTGCGAGACAGTTGGCAACTGCGGCAGTTGGCAATTATTGCACATTAACCGGACAGAGTTGACAGTTGGCCAAAAGGCTGAGGGGATTCAGGGGTTCTGGCCAAGATTTGATTACGCATTTTGAACTCTGGGCCTGGGACTAGGCCTAATTGAAGTCTGAGTCTGCCACCTGCCTGGTTTTTACTTTATTTTTCTCTTCTTTATTATTTATTTATTTATATTCTGTAAAGTTTTTTTTTTAGTTTTTTTACCTATAACTCGCGACTTTGAACCAACCAGTTGCTGATCCTCGATCAGCGATCGGCGCGGCTTCCTCGGAGAGGCGAACGAGGGGGTCGGACGGCTGGCTGGTGCTCCAAACCATAAATGCGCTCCGTGGGAAATGGCGTGTGCCCTCGAGGCGTGTGCCGACCAATTTGACTCCTCGCGAACTGGAAAAAATACGAAGGTAATAATTCACGAAAAAAATATTTGTAGAAACCTTGCATGGGAACAATCGAGGCAGCCAGCCAGCCAGCCAGCGAGCGAGCGTTGGACGTTGATTTCTTGAAAAGCGTTCGGTTCCGTGGGTCCCCGTCCAGGAACCAGCTTTATGCGAGCATATATATCCATATACATATCTGTATATATCTGTGAGAGTCGGGGGGTACGTGTATATATGTTGCGGCTGCTGCTGCAGGAGAGAGAAAAAATGCCGAAGGTGGAGCCAGCCAGCCAGCCAGCCTGCTCTGGGGCGTGGGCTGAAGAAGCTCCTCCAACTCCACTCCCAACGCAAATTACGTGTATCGAGCGGTCTTTTGCCATTGTTTTTGGGGGTCTTTTTTTAATGGGATTACGTTCCGGCCTCCAATTTCGCTTAATTTGGGGGAATTTTAAAATTCTTCGTTCTTATTTTGGATTTTTTAAATATATTTAAATTTTATTGTAAATACTTAAGCACTTAAAATATAGGGGATTATTATTTATATTATCCAGAAATTTGATTTTTACAATAAAACATTGTCTTTAAAAATGCTTGGCATTAGATTTCCCAAGTTTCAACTTGGCGGAAATCAATTAGGAATTTTAGTCTGAATTTTAAACAAAACTAACGAAGAAGTTTAAGTAAGACAATAATATTTCAGAAATAATTATCTAAGGAATCTTTTAAATCTGATTAATTTATTTATTAAATATTCTTTAAATCAGTCTGTAAAATGTAAAATAAAATACTTAAGCAAATTTAATAAAATTTTAAACGAATCACTTCTTTACCCAGACGCATTTTAATATTTCAAAACATTCTTTATATAATTTTATTTTTATTCAAAATATTTATTTTCCAAATTCCGTATATTTTTAATTCCTAAGCTTGTTTTTATTACATTTTGGTTGACCCTCTGCTGGACACACACTTGACTTGTCTCAACCGACTACCAAAAGCTCATTGCCACGCCAAGTTTGGCGCTCAACACGCCCCCGTTTATGTCCCAATACAGAAATATGCGCTCCTTCCCGAGCTCCTCCGCCAAAAAAAAAAAAAAAACCCTTGGCCCGCCCTTAACCCCCTCGTGCCGCCCAAAAAGTCAGCCAAAAGTCAGCCACTGACTAAGTGCGAATCTGTGGCGCAATCAGTTGACCGCAAGTCACCGCCGTTCCCCCTGTTGCTGGCATAGTTTCTGAATTTATTTCACCAGTTTCCGAGTTCGAGTCGGAGTCGGAGTCCAAGTCCCGACCCCAAAAGTCGGTTCACGACCACGTCCCCAGCTCCACTGATGCGGCGGCTGCTGATGATGATGGCGGCGGCGGTGCTGTTGCCACTGCGAGGCTGGAGCTGCGGCAAAGTGGCTGCCGGTAAAGAAGGCGAGTAGGTGGATCGTACGTTTGCTTACTAACTGCCGTGGTCAAAATGTTTATCAACTTTAATATTAAATTGTATGCCCCGGCCAAGGCGGGCACTGAGGCGAGAGACCCCTTGAAGGTTCAGGGACGGAACTGGGAGGACAAGGGAAAAGCAATAATTATAGGAAAAGAGGTTTGGAAATTATTGAAACTTAATTTTAATGATGTTTGTAAATAAATATTTGACTCAAATATTAAATTAAAATTTTATATTAAATATTAAAAAAATAATTACATTTTTAAAGCTTTTCCAGAATGATACTTTGTTAAATGAAATTTTTTAATTACAGAAAATGGTAAAAAAAAAAGGACGGGATTTAATTGAAAGGCTAGACTTTTCTTTTAAGAACGTTTTATTTTGTTTTAATTATTTTAATTATTTATATTTGATTTTTTTGTACCTAACTCCGCTCCTGTTTTTCAACTTACACTCTGACCGGTCATGGGCGACCTGAAAAAGCAGGGGCGTAGTGTGGCGGTCAGTAGAGAGGGGCGGGGAAGGCAAAAGGGGGGTTTGTCCTGCCATAAAGCAAGCCGCTGCCTACCGAGCAATCAGATGTGTTGTACTGCCCCCATCACCAACCCTCCCTGTGAGTCCGGGCCCTATCCCAGTCGCCCTCAGTCGTAGTCGCAGCCCCGACTCCAACTCCATCTCCAAGTCCAAGTTCCAGCCGGTCAGCAGCCGGTCAGGCACTCCTCTAGCCCCTTAATCCTCCCCCTATGGCACGCCTCCACTGCACTGAAAAAGCACTGGAAAGAATTTATATTTTATACTTATAAAGTTACTACATTGTAGTAATTGATTCGATTTTTGTTTTAAACTTAATTAAATAGTACATTTAAAAACTTGGTTTAAATTAAAATGAAATTAGATATGCATTTTTTATTAAGGTATTATTTTTCTGAAGTAGAAAATATTTTCATAAATATTTATATTTTAAAAATTACTAAAAATTCCCAAAAATGACCAGCTGTAAATTCCTTAAACGAAACCGTATGAATTGGCCTTCAAAAATTGTATTTCGTTTTTCGCTTGAAGTAGCATTTAAATTTATTTTTAAATAACTCTTGCTTGACCTCTGGACCACATAATTCTTTTTTCATAATTTATGTAATATATGTATTTATAAAAATATTTCTAAAATATTTTTAAACCCCACGTTCTCTCTCTGTGTAGCCCAACTCGAACTCAACTGCGGCCTGCTCCGCGTGCAGCGTTCGTGCCTCAGATGGCCGGCGGCGAAATTTGTCGCACGTTGAGTATTTTTAAACCATGAGAAAATCCTTTGGCGCTAATAGCCCGAATTCCTTGTGCTTAACATAAAAATCGCCTCTTGTACCCACTACATCATGCAATATGGTCTTGAAATTAGTTTGGCGAATTGGCCAACGAGAGAAGGCGAGGACGAGGCCAAGGGAATTACGTTTATTTTTCTGCATATGTAAAAGTGGCGGTGGGGATTTTTTTTTCTCTCTACTTTTTATTTTTTTATTGGTCATTCCCATTCCCATAATAATCATGTGAAAATGGCCAACGAACGGTTCTTCTCTCAGCAGCATCTCGCGAAATCTATTCAGACAATTCTTTTTCTAGCCGCGGGTCCCATTCATATTTATATGCAGGAGATCAATGGATTTTGTATATTATTATTTCGCGTCGTTTGGGAACTGTATGGGAATTATTGGATTTCATTCATATTTGAAATAGAATTTTAGGGTTTTTTTTTGTGAATGAAAGAGAGATTTTAATGGTGGTTTTGTGATGGGTTTTTGGGTTGAAAGAAAAGAGTAAGAATAAAATTATAAATTCAAGGTTTATTAATATGTGAAAGTGATTTTTTTGGCTTAGAACAGGAACACTATATACTATATTTTATTTAAAATATTTATTTATTTATTCTTAATATTTAAGGAAAGAAAGAAAATTACTTCAGAGTTGAAGTAATTATTATTAAGTTGAAATTATGATTAAGTTAGTGAAACAAGCTACAAATTGAATATAATCTTTAAATATTTCTAAAAAATAATATTTATATAATACTTGAATTATTTTAATTCGCATTTAAATTGTATTTTATTTAGTTAGAAATTCTTATTTAAGTAATAATTTTAATTCAACACTTTAAAATCAACTTTCTTTAAAAGATCTCCCCCCACTATTCCAAAAAAAGCACTTAGCTTCAAAATTTTGTGGCAAATTTTCAACGCTCTTCAATCAATCGGCGGATAATTACCATATCATAATGATCTCACATCTCCACCCGATTCCGATTCCCCGATTGCGATTGCGACACCGCCACTCGCGTATCCCGTCCGTATTGTTGTTAACAAATTAACGTAGAAAGCTCAACGAACCCAATGATCGCTCAGCGGGTATGCTGGGCACCCACCCAAAACAACAAAAACAACAAAAATACACATATAAAAAATAAAAACAAAAACAGTGAAAGACTGAATAAAAAACAAAATAAAGAAGGGACTTAACTAAAAACCTACCGACACTGTCGATGGATGATGACGAGGCATCGACGAGGCTTTGACTTTGATGCCCAGGGACACCCCGGTGAGCCAGGCTCTCCTGGATGCATCTCATCTGGCCAGTGGAGGCTGGAGGAGTGATATAGCCAGCTGAATCTTAGCCAGAAAACCAGGTCTTACAGTGGGAATAAAAATGTTGAATTAATTAAAAGAAGAAGTGATGATTTTTAGAAGGTTTTAATATTAAATTATTTTCTTGAAAGTAAGGAAATATTTTGTGTTTGATAATACTGCTTTTGTACTAAAGATTTATTTATAAATTATACGTTTACAATATAAATAATAATATTTAAAAATTCCTTAACTAATTTGTAAATATTAATAAATTTAAAAGTCGTTATATTTGGGAATATAAAATAATCTCTGGAAAAACGTTCTACTAGCATTATTATCTTAATTCTTGTACTATTTAAGGATTAATTTATCTTAAAAATATTAAGCTATCTTTAAGCCTAATTAATTAATTATTTTTTATACTTTGAAGTACCCCATTTTCTCTCAGTGTCCCAATCCCGCCATGGAGTGCATGTCAGAGGCATGTAAATGTGTAGAAACATAATTTGTAGGCACGTACACTGGGCAAACGCCAACGCCAATTGAGATTCTCTCAGGTTGAAGTTCAGGGGGTGCGGGAACCAACATATGTAAATGTCGGGGCGTTAAATCGGTGCATAGACGAAGAAGAAGCAGAAGAAGTACTATACTCCACCCCCGAAAACCCCCCTAAAAAAGTTGCCCATTTATGGGATATGAAATATCGCCTGGGTGCCCCAAGATGATCATTGTTCGGAACTCGGAAGATCTCTCTAGAGCTCCATGTGAACCCACTGGGATACTCGGACTCGGATTGTAGGTGTTCTGTTCGATTCTCCCTGAAAAGATTCCCCATTCAGATGATTAATGATGCTAAAACAGCGACGGCGGCAAAGGAATTTCAACATAACTACTTTGTGCCTCGGATACAAATCGTTATTACACATTAAATGTTCCCAGTGAGTGGTTAATCAACAGCCCGAGAGTGAGGGTTTTTTTTTTTCAGGGTCAGGGTTTGGCTTTGGGTTTTGTTTTTTTTTTTTTTTTTTTTTTGGTTGGTTGCGCGGGTGTACCGCTTTTGAACTGCTGAACTGAACTGCCAGCGTGTGTAAATCAATTGAAAATAATTTGTTACTTTTAATAATAAGTGAAAGAAGCTGTGCGAGCTTGCCCATGGTTTCGGAGGAGGAGATGGAGGAGTTGGGAGATCCCGGAGAGCGTGGGCTTACGGCTTGGGAACTCTGTCGGGATTTTGGGGGAACCTGCCTGGGCTTGTAATTGATCATGTGTTTTGTCCGCTTCTCCCTTTGGCAATCCCAGTGTTGTTTGCGTGTTTCAAGGCACAAACAAATAAACAAATAAAAATTGAGACCAGGAGACCAGAGAGAGAGACCATTGACTGTTTGTTGTGCCATAATCGATGAAATCAATCGATCAACGCTGGCTAGCAGATCAGACAGGAGCGTAGTTAAAAAGAGGGGGAAGCTCAAAGAAGGGTGACAAAGAAATGACACAGAAATGAAAAAGAATTTGGGCATACAAAGAATGAATTGAGTAGGAAATTTATTTAGCATTCATATATATAATAAAAAAATAATAAATAAACACCTACATAAGATGCGTAACGCCTTACGCGTAAGTCAAGTCTCTCTTTATTAAAACCCCAAAAAGAAAATTGAAGAAAGCTCTTGTATAGGGAATTAAAGTGTATTAGCGTTATGCATCTTATGCATTTATATTATCCTTAGTTATACCCCATTTTTCCTATAAAACCATTTCTTTTTCTTTCAATTTAAACCCTTTTTGTAACCCCTTTCTGAACCCACAACCATGCCCCTAGCCTTGTTTTCACTTTTCTTAATCGAATTTGCTGCCAGAGCCACTTGAGAATGAATAATGGGAGGATATACATATGCATCATAACGAGAGCCGAGAACTCCGACTCGCCTCTAGTTAGGTGGTCCATGACTCAAGTCCCATCATCATTCGGTTTTAGTCATTTTCCTTCTACCCAAAAAAACAGAAAAATAAAATAAAAGCTTTTTTTCTGAGCGCCACATGTCGTCGATTCCTTGTAATCCCACAATGTGGGAATTATATTCCCTCTGTGAACCCGCAGAAGATCCTGCTTAGGAGCGCGGAGCCTCTTATAATGTCTTATTTATATCGGATTATGGCCATCACACCATTGGCCCTGTTGTTGTGTGTGGCCAACACACAAAGCCAAGGCGGGCGCATTAAAATGTCAAACGAACGGAGGATGAAATAATAAAAAATAAAACAGACAGTGGACAAGTGAAAACAAACAAACAAAAGAGTTGTCAAGAGAGGAAAGAAAGACCATGGAAGATTGGTTGGTCACTAACTAACTTGATATCACCTTTATACCCCGGTAATTCAATTAGGTTCTCTTTCCAAAAAAAAAAAAAAGAAAACCCATATGGGAGGTCCCCTTGAGGTGTCGTCCATGGAATTGATCGCTCTGTTAGCTTCGATTTTCTTCTTTTTTTCGGGGTTAACCAAACCAATTTTCCTACCCAAACTGATTTGTGCCCGGTGATAAATTCAGCAAACTAATTGACAGCAGCAGCAGCAGCAGTGTGCCTTGTCCCCGGTCCCTGGTCCCTGTCTCCTGGGTTCTTCGAGGGTCTCCGGTTACGATTTCCACTTCTAGGTGTCAATTAATGCACTGGCTCTGCCCAGATTGAGCCCTTTCGATAAGGCGGAAAAAAGTCAGGGACAGGTCGGAGGAAATCATCTCCTCAGGTGATTAAATTGTTAGTGAAAAAACACTGAAAAAATTGAGTGCCTAAAAATGGTTTAAAGTTGTATTTTATAGTAAGGTTTTGGGTCAAAAAAATAAATAAATATCTGAAACATACTAGGAACATTATAAAACAAAATATGGTAGGGCTTCAGGAGTTTAAAATTTATTTAATAAAAAAAAACATATTTTATTTAG
>JAEIIJ010001211.1:0-31717 GCA_018904815.1 Drosophila ogumai
AACTTTTTTTTTAAGATTTAGCCTTGTAACTTTTTTCTACAAGTTCTGGTTAATGCAAGAATTTTAACTTTTATCATCAAATTTTTGTTTTAATATTTCTCAAATATTTTAAATAATACAAAATTTTGTATAAATATTTCTCTAAAAATAAATTAAACAAAACAAAGAGTTTTTCTTTTAGAACTTAGAAACAAGCACAAAAATCTAGTTAATATATTTTATAACTGAATAAAAAAAATAATTTAGGAACCCCTTTAATATTTATAAAATCCAATAAAGCCTGTTTTGACATTTATAATTAATTAAATAGGCGTTTTCAATTAATACCCCCTCTAATACCTGTAAATATATCAAAAACCCTGCTCTTTCTTAAAAAAAAAATAATTTTAAATCCATTTAAAAACCCATAAAATCCAAATAAATTCCCTCAAAAACCGTCTTCACATGCCAACTAATTGAAATGTCAAAATTATATCGATTTCATCGTCTGTTTTGGCCCACTGTGACCTGCTGCCAAACGGCAGACAACAACAGCGGCGATGACGACGACGACAACGCCAACAACTGGCAACTAACGATCGACAACTGCAGCAACGCCGACGACGACGACGACTCTCCAACTTTGACTCCAAACTCCACCGAGAGGAGGGAAAATCACAGGCCGAGGCAGACAGACGGGCCGGCAAATGCGTCGCGTTGGCTTTTCCAAAAATAAAAGCCAAACTAATGAGCCGGCAACATGCAATGCAATGCAGCAGCAACAACTGGAACAACTGCAACGCACGTGCAGCAAATAGCAGATATTGGAATGAAGCTGAGAAAAAAGTTCAAAATCATATATAATTGATGGCTGCTCGCAATTGTTGCTATTTTTTCTTGTTGTTATTGTCTTTCTTTTAGTGGTTTTTCTGGCTGCTGCTGATTGACAGCCAAATGGCGACAAAAATCAGCATCTGATTGACAACTCAATGCGTGTGCCGAAAACGAATCTTAATTGATTTTCCCGGAGCATTTCCCGATGCATTTTTTTCGGATGATTTATGGCCACAAATGTGGAGGAAAACTTTCCGGTCCGAAATAGACTTAATTTTCTATTGGTATGTGCCGCTCACGTGGCTCTCGGCTTAAAAACGCTCATTTGTCATCGGAGCGATCCCAAAAATATATGCCTACATAGCTAAATATCTACGGATCGATTGAATATATATAAATATATATATGCAGTTGCAGGCGCGTGTCTATTTTGACTGTCAAAACTGTTTTGCGGCTGTTGTTCCCGCTGACATTTTATTATGTTTGACTTTCTGTCCCGATCCATTTTGGCTGCTCCGAAAAGAATTTTCCAAGGGAATTCTGGGGATCTTTGTTTTAATGTGTTCGTAAGGATTTCGATTTTATACTTGTGACTTAACACAGCAGAGACAAATCGCTTGATTTTGAAACGTTTGACCTCTGGAGGGGGAGGAGAACTTAAAGAAAATATTTATTCGGTGGAGACTTGATGATTTAGGAAAGAATTTTGTAAAATTTTAACATAATTAAGTTAAGATAATTTTAAAAAAATGTAAGAGAAGATCCTTAGGGACTCGCATTTATAAGTTATTTAATTTTTACATTAAATTTTTAAAGACGAGAATTTAATAATTTTCATTTTATAAACTTTACATTGTTTTACTGCTTCTTAGCTTTTAATTTGTATTTTTTATCACCCTTTTTATCTGCAACTTTGTTTCAAAACCCAAAACAACAAGCTTATCTTATTCTTAAGTCTTATTGTCAACATCTCCCCCAAAGTACACATTTCTTCTCTAATCTCTGCTTGCCGTTAAGATCAGTTCTATGCATGTCTTAGCCTTGTTTACTCAACTCACTTTGTTTGTTTGACTTTCCCATTTCGAAGTCACTCGATGTACTACATTTTCCAGTACACAAACACACTCGCAAACACTTAGAACTAAAGACCAAGAAAAGTCTGGAAGGAAAACAGCTATAGAAACAGCTCGCAACATCTTGCCAATAAATAAGCATAATTTCTGACAAAACACTCCCGGGGTAACAAGATCCGAGAAAACATCTCTTTGCCGAGGGATGGGGAAAAATGTTGCAAGACTTTCCACACACAGTTGAAGAAGAAGCACAAGAAGGCAAGTCTTTTCCCCACTAAATGAAATATAAGTGCATTGGCAAACAATAATAGCAAGCAACAACAATCGCTTTGCATACACCTGCAAAATGTTGCCGACATTTCCAGTACTCCACCTGCTCCTCCTCCTCCTCCTGCTCCTGCTCCTCTGTGTGCCCAGGTGGGGAGGCTAGAGCCGAGATCGGAGCAGGTGTTGCCTCCACTTGCCGACTGGCTGGCTGCATAATGAATTCATGGGTCTCCCATCGCCATCGCCATAGCGATCACCCTCCCCCTTTGGAAACCCATCCGATACCATTATGCACCCCACATCCCATAAAAGTTTCATTCATCTAGTGCGGAGTTACGGGGCTTCCATATCAGATACACTGCGAAGAAATTTGAATTAAAGTGTATTTTATATTTTTAAATATTAAAAAGATTTTTGTTAATTAAAGCGACATCAGTGAAGCAGCTTTACGATTAAGCCTGCTGCTTTAAGATATTTCTTAAGATCTATAAGAAAAACTTTCTAAAATTAAATATCAAAATTAAGTTAAGCATAAAGTACAAAGTATAGTATAAATTATTATTTATTTTTGTTAATAATTTATGGCTCGAATATTGCATTAATTTATACCATATTTTTCTTATCAACAAAGTTATTCTGTTATAATTTAATTAGTAATTTAGTAACTCCTTACTTATTTTCTCTCAGTGCCTCCCCCATCATTTCTGCTCCTTCTCGATTCGCAGTGGCATATTCAATCAGCGCGCCTGGCCAACATGTAAACAGGTGCAATTCTCTTTGGCGTTTTCTAATTATTTTTAGTCGGGGGGCTTTTATATGCCTTTTCACTGTGGCACTAAGGCGAGCCATATATGCCATTCCGTTGGCCGACGCTACCTCCGTTTGGCTCATAAATTTCATTACGCTTTTTTATTGCACAATTTTGCATGTTGTTTATAAACAAATGCATTAATTGCATTTGCCGCTAATGTGATTGAGCGGGTTCTCCAGGCAGTCAGCAGAGGCAACAACAATGGTTGGAAAAACAAATGAAATTAGCTGCAAATGCCATAAAATTCGCCATAGTGCACCTGCAATGCATCAAAATGCAATAATAATTATAATAACAAACGTATTTACTTATATCTGTCTGACTGAGTGTGCATTGAATGATATACTTAATAAAATGTTGTTAAATTGGGCGCCACCTGGCAAACTCCAATAGAAGAAATATATATATATTTTTAATGCTTTTAAGAAGCTATTATTTATTAAAAACCTTCATTAAAGATTTTTTATGTATTTTTTAAGTTTTTTTTTAGATTACTGTCACTGTAAGTGTTTTTTAAATGCATAGTTTTAATGGCATTGAGGTAGGTTTATATCCTATTTTTACAAAGCTAATTAATACTTGAATTTAAACTATCAATTAGCATTAAGAATCCTAAGTAAAAATATGTAAGAAACGTTAGGAAATGTAACACAGTTCTAAGAGTTAAAGCAAATTGTATCAAATCTAAGATAAACAAAAGATGGGAGCTCGGTCTTGGAGGTTACAATTGGATCAAGAGCCGAATTTAAATTTTGCAACGGTATAAAAATTCAATAAAACTAATAAATAAATACAAGATTATTAATTATTGATCTTTGTATTTTCTACAACATATAAAACTCTTTAAACTTTGCTTCAATAAAATCTCTGTAGTATTATTTAATAAAAGATTTTTTATGGACATGTTTTCATGTTTAATTTAAATCACATATCGATGAAAAGCTTTTACTTTCCTGAACCAATTTTCTTTCCACTGCCGTTCAATTTCCGGGAAATTTTCCTTAACCAAAACCAAAACCAAGACCGGGCAGCGACAAGGAGAGCAAACATTTTGCCACTTTAACGTTCGTATTAAGCGACAACATTAATTAACTTGCAATTTAGCATAAATACATCATCGCTCAGGCGAGTGGCAAGTTGCAAGTTGCAGGTTGCAGGTTGCCGGTTGCTTGCATGTTGCATGCTGCCTGGTGCCTGCTGCTGCTTTTCACCTGGAAAACTCGTATGAAAAGTGCTCCAGTTTAACTTGGTGCACGTTTTCGACAGGCAGTTGGGGGATCTGGATAGGAGTATATACATACATGCAGCAGGCCTTGTATAGTTGTATAGTACGTGTACGTCTATGTTGGCCACCTGTTGCAGTTGCCAAGTTGCAGTTAGTCAGCCGCTGGGAAATACCAGTTGGCTTCGGCTTTGGCTATGGCTCAGGCTTGACTTCGTTTGGCTTTGGATCAGAGACCTCTTGTGGGCATGGGTACGAGTACGAGTACGAATACGAGGTGTTGCACAGACGCCGTGGGCCGTCGTTACAGTCTGTTACAGTTACCAAAGTGCAGATGGACGCAGAGGATGCACAAGGAAAAATAAGACATTTGTTTGTAAATATTAAAAATTATTAATAAGAAATTTAACAAGAATTATGTTGAACAGAGAGTATTAAATTAAATATCTTTTCTCTTTTGGAGCTCAAAAAAACTTTAGCTCTTTCATGAAAACTTCAGAAACTAATATTTAAATAAAACTTTACATATAAAATGTATAATTTTCTATTTGTATTATATATACATTTTTAATTTAATATTTTTTTAAAATTACTTTCCTCAACCTTTAAGGTTTTCGCTTATTTTCCCTGTGCTTTTGCTTACTGACTGATGAAGTCTGGATGCCGATGCAGATGCCGTGCCTGCATGCAGATTGGCTTCGATAAGGTGCAGCTCCCCGAAGGCCCCTCTCTTCACAAGAACCCCTCCATCCTCCCCTCAGTCCCCTACTTTGTAGCCTCTAATGGCCTTTCTTTTTGACGTTGTTGCTGTCTAATTGCGGGGCGTTGTTACTCCGGAGCTCCTCTCAGCGCTTTTGTTTTTGTTTGTTTGCATTGTGGCTGGCTGGCTGGCTCGCTCTGTGTTTTGTTTTGGGCAATTTGTCTAAATGACACTAACTAATTGCAAGACTAACGCCCCATAAATGGGTAAGAGCACCCAGGTGCGACAGGCTTAGAGAAAGAGACAATGCCAGCGGCGACTTTCACCTGAGCAGAGAGTCCGAGGTTTTGGATGGGTCAGTTGCCCAGCTTTAACCCATCCATGACAAGCTATGGGATGATATGAGGGCCGGGAAAATGCCAATTGTGCTTGAGGAGAGGATTTTCCACAAGGATGGGTTTTAAATTGAATAATAGGACGGGATCTATCGATAAATATAAAGCACAATGAAACTATTGTTTCTATGACCAATGCTCTTGTAGAATATTTAATATAAATATGTTTGAAAATATCTTAAATAAAATATATAAAATAAATCTAAAGCCCATCCCTTTCTCTGCAAAATTTCCCCGCAAAGTGAAAAGCCTATGGGCAAAACTATAAATTTAAATACACATTTATACGGGGATATTGTTTTCATTTTTCCCCCGCGGCTTGTTTATTGTTTTTAGCTTCGCTTATGTTTGCCATAAATTATCGCACGGAATATTTGTGCACACATTGTTATATTTTATTATTATGAGCATTTTTACTTTGTTCTCTCTTGGAAATTCTTGTGGCATTTTCGTGAATTTCGACGGTCGCCTAGCAGCAGCTGCCGTCGATGTGTCTTTCATTGGATTGCAAGATCTTCGGCATCGCAGCGTAAGTATTTCACAAAAAAAGAAGGAAAAAACTTTAAGTGTCAATTGTTGTGACAAGTCGAAAAAGCGTGAAAATGTTGCAAATGAATGCGGACGAGGACGAGGGCCACAGGTGCGTATGAGTAACATTGAGAAGGCGGCCGAACGAAACTAGTTGAGCGGGCCAAATGGGATCCACAGTTGTCAGTGGTTAACTGGAAATCCACTAAAGTCAAGACACTTGACAGGCCAAACGGTAAAATTAATGTTGGAATTTGAAGAGCACTTGAAAAAAATAATGATCTAGATATTTTTTAAAGAGGCTTTAGATTGATTTAATAAGATTTAGGGAGACTTTAGGGGTGGCGATGACATACCTATGAAAATTTTAATAATATTTTGAATTATGGATTTTTACCTTTATGTTTTAACAGATTTTTAAAGGGCTTGAAACAACAAGTTTATTAAATATTTTAAATTAAGTATTTCTCTAATTTATACTTGTAGTTAGTTTGATTTTTTAAATAAAAGGATTTAGTTACATTTCAAAGTAATTTCATTACCTTTTTTATGGTAGTAAAACCTCTTTTATAATTTAAAATATTTTTTTAGCCACCTAATAAAAACCCCAAAAAATAAAAACCTGCAATAACAATTACATTCATCAAATTTCTCACAATACATTTGATGTCTTTCGATCCCTTTTGATTGCCTCATTTAGGCGGTGTCCACTGTGACTTCTCTGAGGGAGGGAGTGCTCGCCATAAATCTGCCGGCCATTTAGTGTCCATCATTTCGTCCGGTTTAGTCATCGTCATCTCTCGGAGGCTGTGACTGTGGCAGGCAAATGAATTGCCGCCGGCCATTTTGAGCCAACAGCAGCAGCAGCAGCCACTCGCCGGTTGCTCGCTGTAAATTTGTCAACTTTCGGTTCGGTTTTTTCGGATCATAAAGTGGGCATCGGATCGAGCGAGCGAGGTGTGTGCACCTGCACCTGCTGTGCTCATTTCACGAAGCTGCCGCAGTGGCCATTAGCAGCGGCAGCAGTTGCTAATGGGCGCCCAGTACCGCCCCACCGGCGGAGCAGCGGCAGCAACATCGGCAGCAACATGTGGTGCACAGCTGCAACACATCAGTGGCAGAGTTGTCAGAGCTGGCAGAGTTGCCACCCACTGCTGCGGGCGATCTTGGGTCGACTCTTAGTGTGTCATCAGGCGTTTCCCTTCACCAAAAGAAGGAGAAGAAGAGAAAAAAACTAAATCAAAACTTGCAGCCTGTCATTTTCCGTCTCTGCACCTGTTTCAATGCATTTCGCCTTTATTGATTGCAGCCCATGAATACGAATATTAGTCTCCTTTACCTTTGCATGTCTACACTAAGAAAAATAATATAAATTAATTGGGAATAATCTACAAAACTAGTCGCGGAAGGATCGAATATTTGTTAAACTTTAAGAACACTTTTTGTTTCGATATTTAGACTTTTACTTTCTAAAACTCTAAAAAATAAATATATTAATTTATTTAAATTTAAATTTAAATTTAAAATAAATTATGAATAGTGTATCTTTTTCATTTGTTTCTTTTTTTTCTTCACTTTTCTTTACTGATTTCGCAGTTGCAGTTGCGGTCATTGAGCCGCTGATTTGTGGCGTTTCTAAATTGTTTTTCATGTTTCGACGGCAGCTGCATAATATGTGCACTTTATTGACAGCAACGCCAATTTGATTTAGATACCACTCAGCGTGTTTTTTCAGTGTCTGCGAGTGTCTCGAGTGCGTAGATTGTTTGGCAATTAAATGAGTGGCAAAATTTTGCCACACCAAAAGTGGGGAACACTTGAAGAAATAATACAAATAGAATATGTAATATTATTTATACAAGATACCACTAAGAATTTTTATTCTAAGGTAAGCTATATATTTTATAAAGTTTCTTAGATTTTTACAAAATTCTGTAATGAATATCAAACTCTTTTAACAACAAGGACATTGAAATAGCAGGGTTTACGATTTTCATAGGGTTTAATTATTAATTTACTAAAATAATAATTAATTATTAATCTATTTTTTAATGAATATCTAACATATATCTTTTTTTAATAGCTTAAAATTTACATTTATTGCTGTGCATACTAAGGCTGGAATGCACTGGAGGTGTTGGTTGTTTTATCTCTAATGTTATGTTCCACTTCGCAACTGATTGTATTCGGGTTCCAGAAAAAAAGGGGTAGTGTCTGCGTCATCAACTGTGACCGCAACCAGCAGCAACATGAACAGCAGCAACATTAGCCACCTTTGTCTGTTTTTTTTTTTGTGAGATAACACCAAGCAAAGGTAATTTTTTGAACCTTTAAAACTCCCACATTTATTTTCAATGGGCTATTTAATATTTAGGATTATAAATCTACACAGTTTTCACTTAAACTTGTTTATTTTATTTTATAAATTAGTTTATTTATTACCTTACAGCATAAACTTGATTAATTAGATTTGACTATGAAAGGTGAGCGTTTAAATTGAATATGTTTAGTGATTAATGTCACTACTTTTCAACGTATACGCCTCTTTAAGTAATTTTAATAAAGTGATTTGTTAATAAAACTTGACTTCTTGTTTTACTTCCTATTGTATTAAGTGTTTCTGCTTTGTTTTATAAAAAAAAGTGTGAAATAAATAAGATCTGACCTTCAATGTGACATGGAGTTTTGAGTGTCTAGACTTTGGTACATTTTACATACATTTTATTTTATAATAAAAGCTTTTAAAAACCAACTTAAAAAATGTAAGCAATGAAAGTAGGTTTCTTGTAGCTTACAACTGCTCCAACTGAGACCCCTATATCCACATGACCCCCATTATTTAGCCCCTAGAAGTACATATATGTTACATAGTATCAGCTGCAATTACACGCCTTCGCTTCAGTAAATTATCCGCGAGGGCCTGTACTTGTGGCATTTATTTTTTGGGGGAATATATAGTATAGTATAGTACAGTGGCGCACTCATTGCCATGACTACAAATACTATAAATACAATGTGCCGCAAATTCAAGTGCAAAGCAAATGGGGACTTTATCAGAGTGATGCGAAGTGTACCCGGCCGACAGCGACGTTGACTGAGGCAGCGGAAGCGTCGCTGATAGCTGATAGTGTCCGGCGGGGGCTACGGTCCAAATAAAAAAACAAAAAAAAAAATATATATATATATATTATAGGCCAAATGCCGAGTGCAAGAGAAGGCGGCTCTGAAAATGGGGGGCGTGACCAGCTGCGGAACCACCTGTTCGTTCGATCGATGGTGCGATGTGTGTGCGATTTGCGATGCGAAAATCGTTGTATTTGCCAATGACGAACGATCGTTAGGCATTCTTTTTGTTTGTGTGTTTAATTTGCTCAGGTGTTATGCACCTGATTTGCGCGCTATCGAGCGGGCCAACGGCCAGATAGAGATAGCGTCGCATCTGGGACTGGAGAGAGAGAAGGTGAACTGGCGCACACGGAGAGAAATTTGAGAAGAAAATAGGTTAAGGGTTGTTGGTGGAAGATTAAAGATTTTTCTTAGAATTTATAAAACTATGAATATATTTTTAAATATATTTTTTAAGCCAGGATTGGGTACAGAAATTCAAGAATAAATATTAATAAACAAAACCTATCTCTTATATTATTTATAAGCTTTAGTTACAGATGCTCTTGATGTCAGAAAGAGCTCATATTAATTAGGAAAAGGTAAGTAAATTAATAACTCAAATTTAAGGAATTTTCTCTCAGTGCTTTGGACCAGGTAATTGCTGTAAGTTGTTATTTGCTCATCAATTTGCCATGTGAGGGGGAGTGCAAGTGCGGGTTACTAGGTGGGGCTCTCACAAAATGGCGGATCACTTAGTTATTCATTCTCTACGGAGCAGGATTTATCTTTCCTGGAAGTGACCCAACAAGATGTATATATTCATAATTTTTCTATACAACTCAGCTGTATATATATATATATATATATGGGGTTCACCCCACCTAATGATAATTACTCAATTGTTCTTTAATCTCAGTTTGCGGTCGAGTAGCTTTGTGGATTGATAAAATCTGGGTGAAAGTGCTCAAGTGCGGTCATAAATAATAAGTCACTTGTTTATATTTGTACATTGTTGTTTGTAATGCCAAAGCCCAGAAAATTCCCTTGAAGTCCAATTACTAGAATGGACAATAAAGATTAAGTAAGTGAAATTTGGCTTTGTAAGGAGGTAAACAGTTTAAGGCTGATAGAGATTAAGAATACAAAGTTTGCTATTAAAACTGGCAGTTACAGGTGTAATTATGATAATATATACTGGGAAAATGTCTTAAAAATATTATTTTCTTTTTAAGGAAAACTGTATAAATAGAGTTAAGCTACTAGTTAATTTTTTTTATATTTTTATAAATATTCTTTCTAACCCAAAAAATGAAAAGTAAACTTTAACCTTACCTTTATGGCTGCCATATTTCGAGCTGTCTTAGTTCCAAAAGTCACAGATTTATGAATCCGATGTAACCACCGACTGACTAACTGAATGACAGCCTTCAACAACAAATGTTTAACAAGCCATTCAATGGGCTTACTAATGTTATTGCCGTTGCTGTAACATTGTTTGATTTCGGTTTGGACATTTTCATTTTCATTTCGAGCTCGCAGAGCACACAATAAAAATTGTATAAATCTAAAACAAAAGTTTAAAGGCTCTCTGGCAAATGTTAATGCGTTGAACACGTCTTGGCCATTAAGCGGCTAAAAAGCTGGCATTGCGATCGAGGGTCCACATGACGTATGCGTTATGACACAGCGGCGAGGCTGTTGTTTCGACGGTTTCTGGTTTTCTGGCTTTCTGGCTTTCTGGCTTTCGGTTTTCGGTTTCTTCTTGGCCAGTTTCTTAGCGCACCCATTCAAATGAGTCTCTCTGCGCACACCTGTTGTCTTGGCCATGGCAATAGGTGGTTTCTATGCGCTTATAAATTGCCACATGTGTGTGTCTCTTGCTAATGCCATTGTTTTATGCCATTTTTGCGCCCTTGCGAAGGGTATTTATGGTTTTAGTGAGATGCTAAATGAAAAAGTCGAATGAAAATATGATTTAAGAGGCTTACAAAGTAGGTTATTCCCTTGGGAATTACTTGTTTCTTTACATTAATAAATTGTAATAAAATTATAAATATAAACTATAATTACTGTGAGGGTATAAAAACTTTCATAAGCATTTCCCTTCCCTCATTTTTTTGCTACTAACAGCTGACAGCATTTTTGGCATTGCCCTCGATGATGACATAAAATGGAACAAATGGCCTATGAACGTCGCAAATTAAGGCAATGCAAACACAGAGATCCAATTGGAAAACAAAGCCCGAACTGTGCCTGGGTACAAAAACACAACATTTGTGAGGTCCCCCGGCTCGGTTTATCATCCGACTCATACCCACCCCATTTATGGGCTGTCATCTGCCTTATAAGTCGTGTTAAATTTATTCAAAACCTCTTGACTCCTTGCTGACACGGGAATCCACCCCATGGACTGGATGCGGTTGCTGCCTGTCCGCGCCAGTTGGCCAAGGGGTGCTCGGGTGAGAGTTCGATGTGTGTTCGAGTGTTTGAGTGAGTGCTGGTTGCCACCCTTCCCTTTATAATATTTTTTCTGATCCCCTTTGTGAAGTGTTTCAGGCCTTACTGATGTTATTATTACGTTTGTTTGCACATTTGTCGCCCCGAATTGGCGGACAAATTGCGGGGCGAGTTCATAAATTCTCGCGCTACGGCAATTAGATGACTGCCACGCCCCTTACGCACCTGCTACTCGGACACCTGTTCATGTATGGGACTCTATAGTGGATCTAAGAGGTATTGTATATAACTTTAAGATAGGGAAAAGTTAATTTTTTTTATTATAAAACCATATTTCTGGCAATTAAAAATTTTTAAGATTTAAAAAAATTAGAATCTGTAAATCTTTACAATTAAATTCTACTAATTATGTTTTTAAGGCTTCTTTATTACCAACATTAATATATAAATCACCCTTAAGTCCCATTATCATTAAGAAAATACTATACTACATTAGTAGATTACGAATTTGTAGTTGACCAGGTTAGTTAACTGAACATCTGCTTATCAGTTTTCCATCTATAGAAATTATTATTTAACAATGTTTATCAGCTGAAAAAAAAATAATAATCGCATGACAATACAATAAAATGCGTGCTAAAAATGTTACGCTGCCAAAAATATAATTTTTATTGGTGAAATAATAACCCTAATGACTTTGGAAAGTTCTAGATAAATAAGAGCCATTAAATTATAAAGGGAAAAACCTTAAAATTTTCTAAAAAACTTTTTAAAACAGTTTTATAAAATAATCAAAGGGTTTATAACTTTCTATTATTTTTATATTAGTGGAAATGGGAATTTTTAAATCAGTCTTATCAGTGCTTAAAAACCCCCAAAAAAAATTTTAGTTTCAACCATTTCCCGTACCAAGTATTCCCCTACTTTTTACCATTATCCACCAGAAATTCCCCTTCAATATTAAACCCACCCAAAAAGCTATACCAACTTCCGGCCAAACCTAAACGCGTGTATTTTTGCACTCGCAACGCTCAAGAGGGAAATCTCAACCCGAAAAGTATTCCGGATTGGCAGGAGAGGCCATAAATTAATTAGAGCGACTATCGCAGAAATAGTTTCGATTAGTGCAAAACACCTGTAGGCCAAAATACGACACAAAACGCAGAAAAAAAACCCGATCCGATTCGATTCGATCTGATCACCGATCCCAAGCCAGTTTGGCCAGACGACGACATACGAAATAAATATACAAATATACATTCAGGGAGATAAAAAACAGATTAGAAATTCAAATGATGACATGTCTGGGGCCGAAACATTCGCGCCCATTCTGATAGCACTCGCTTACACACATCATAAGTATAAGTATACCATATATACATGTGTATATATATACGAAAGTGCGTGGTGAATGGATCCGCGCTAAGACACCTGTGGCCACTTAGGGGCTTTTATGGCCACAACCAGGCCAATCTGCTGCTGCTGCCTTCTTTTCTCGGTGCAAAGCAATTCCAATTCCAATTCCCAAGCTCTTGTACTTGGAGTGTGTGTAAACAATATTTATCAGTTTGCACTCGGGGCTTGGCTACTTAAAATAGACCACGCCGACTCACCTGCCTCGGGTGCAGCCTGAGTGCCCAAGTACTCGTGGTAGTATGTACCCAATGTACCCGCACTCGCACTCGTACGAGTACGAGTACGAGTACTCATACTCATCGCAACACCTTGGCACCGCCACCACCTTGCGGCTTATCACACACGCTACGCATTACGCCCGCGCAAAAGCAAAAGCAACAGCAGCGCCTTCTGATAAGCGAAGCACAAGCACAACGGCTGCCAGATGGCCAAGTCAACCTGCTGGGCAGGTGGGTACCTGGAGCTGGATCTGAGCATTGGGGCAAAGACAACAGCCTGCCTGTCCATGGCGTAGTGCACACGGGGAAAAAATAATAATAAATAATATAATTAATTGTAATAATATGTATTATTATTAATAATTATTTAATAATTTAATTGAAACTATTTTAAGGAAAACCTTTATTTTAAAAAGTCAAAAGTACGAATTATTTTGAAGGAAATAATTCTAGAGAGAAAATGTAAAAATTCTATCAAATACAGAAATATAATTTTTAAAATGTTTTCATTAAATGTAAACCATTTTTATATATTTAATACCATTCTATATTTTTGGTTGAATAATGTAAGAAATATTTGAATGTGTTTTAGAAAATAAATAAAGCTCCCTTTTAGGAACAAATTCGAACAGGCGAATATATGTACATTTTATGTACATTTTAGAATTATAAAGGCTATAAGGATTATTATTAAAATTTCAATATTTCTATGTTCCATATTTTAGTTGTATTATTATAATTAATATTTAGATGTGTCTATAATTAAAATATATTAAGAAAAAATATTATACCCTTAAAACCTCAAATAAATTGTTGAGAATTAAATTTGCCTGGTTTTAAGTGAAGAAACATTTTGTTATTTTCTTATAAATAAAGTAAAAAAAAAAAAGCACAAAAGGTAGACTTAAATTATTGGCATAAAGAATTTTTAATTTATTTGTTTATAAAGAGCTAACATTTAATTAAAATTAAGAGCTAGCGATGGGGTTTGGGCACGGCATAAAGAATTTATTCTTTAATTTAAATAAATTGCTATAAATAATAAATAAATAATAAAGATATGATTTAAAAACCTCGTCATCGCCTTCTGAAAAATGTCTAATATATATATTTTCTCTACTACAACAAAAACCCTTACTTATTAAATATTTAAATATTTTTCCCATTTATTTTTCCCCCAGTGCAGAGGCTTCCCAACGTTATCAGCTTTGATTCCGCGTATGTTGTGACTCTGTGAGTTAACCCCATTGCTCCAATGGCCATGCCCATGCCCACATCCACATGCCAACAGGTGGTTGCACCGGAGCTATAACTATACTATATATACATATATATATATATACATGTATAACTGGGGATCCAAAGAGCTTCGCTTCGGAGCCGTGACTGTTTGGTTGGGAGCCCAAGGTTCATTACGTAGGTTCTTATCTGGCGCACGTTCTTTTCGTTCTTTCCGCTTTTTGCCTTTACTCTTGCTTTACTTTTTTTTCTGGCCTTTAAGTGCGTTCCCCGGTTGTAATTAGGCTGATGAATTTATGGAGGGTGCCCCCTCTTTCAACACTCTTTCCCCAATATACTATATAGGAACATATTCTGCCCAGATATGGGTACATTTTTTGCGCAAAAAAAAAGTACAAATAAATAAGTAAGAACAGCGCGAGTGGCAACCACAAAATGAAACTTAATTGAGTTTGCACTGATTTTTGTTTGTGCTTACAATATATGTATATTTATTTTTTGTGTTGTGTAAAACCTCAATGATGTCGCACGCCGCCTTCCCCAATTGATAAAGTGACAATTTATAGTCCCTTTTAATTGATATCGGCATGCGTGTCGTTGAGTGCCGAAAATCCTTGATTTCTGTTTACATGCACCGGCAGTTATCAGTGAGAAATGTGCACTTGAATTTCCGACAGCCAGCGGAGGCTTAACACGATCTGTATATCATGTGGCGTGTTTTTCGATTCGATTTCGGTTTCAATTTCGATTTCGATTGCCTTCTAAGGGACGCAAGCATGGAGCTCTGGACGCTGACCGGATGTGCCAGAGATCAATCGATCGATTGTACTCCATTTGAACTCGAAATTATCGCTTAATTGGTTGGAAATTGAGTTTAATTGGTGAGGGGAATGGTTATTAATGGGAAGAAAAGATTTTCAGGGTGACTATATTATATATATACTAGGGATTTATAGAAATTAAATATAAAATTAAGGGAAATATACATGGTAAACCTTAAGAGGAATTATAAAGCCTATAATTAAGTTTCTATTCAAGGAGCTTTTCTTTATACAATTTTTAGAGTAATATTGCAATCCAAAATATATTAAAATAAAATTTTTAAAAAAATATTTATATGCTTCAGGAAATAAATCAAGCATAAAGTATTATATTATAATCTAAATTATAATTCTATATATATATTTTAAATGTCTTTCTTGACTTTTTCTTAGCTTGACTAAAAGCCTTTTAGCAGATGTCAAAACTTCAGGAATTTAATGAATTATAAAGGCCATTCCCCATTCACACCCCCCAAAAAACAAGTAATCAAAAAGTCAAATAGATTATTCTCCCAACCGGATATCCAAGATATACCAGCCAGTCTTCTCAAAACAATTCAATTTAAATATAACTCAATGGGGTGACCAAACTGCTAACGGCTGCGATAAGTCGCGTAACAAATTTCTTTCAATTAAAAACACTCGGACACTCGGCATTTAAAAACCCATTCCAGTCGCATTGGTTTCAGCAACACCTGTATTTATGTACACACACACATACCTATAATATATATAAGTAATTACATGCGACTGCATAAAGATAAAAGCCAAATTAGACGCTAATTTTCAGGTTGCAGCACACAAAGCCGGCCATAAAATACAAGTGGAAGCCGAAAGCCGCCGCTGAGCTCACAAAAAATTGAAATTGAGACCGAAAATTGTAGCAGAAAAGCGGAGGGGGAGCGTTTTTGGAAAACATTTACGAAATGCTTTGCGCCACCGTCGCGCAAATAACTCAATTGAAATGCCAACGGAACTGACACGCAGCGACAAGAAATTGAAAATTAAAATTGAAATTGCGCAAAAAGTCGAAGAAAAAATAAAAACAAAAGCGAAAAAACAATTGAAAAGGTTACGGGTCGGAGTTGGGGAGGAATTTCGAACCGAAGTCGAAGTCATGGACTAATTAGAAAATGCAAAGCCAGAGCGCGGCATCCAGTGCACAGCGAGAAAATTGGGTTTAGAGTCTTGAAATACGGTGCGAGTTTAGAGATCTTAATTAAGATTTAATAAGGAATTTATGACTTACTGTATGAATATGCTAAATTTATAAATTTTCATGTTTATGAGGTAACTTGTATTTTTTGTAGTTATTTAATTATGTGTCAAGGCTGGTGAGCTCTTATATAATATATTATGGAATTATTTTATTTATTTATTAAATAATGATGTTTGGAAACACTGAAAACAAAAATTGCTCCCAAGAAAGCCTTAAATGTTCCCTTTGATATTATTTTTTGCCATGAATGTTTTAAAAACTACAACTAAGTCAAAAACAAAATGTATAATATAATTAATAAATCTGCAAATCAAGTTTAAATATTTCGAAAAATTACTAAATGAAAAACCGTCAGAAATGTATTCAAACATCTTAGACAAACCTTTAAAAATATATTTAAAAAATATATAATAAATAATACTTGCTTTTTTGCTGTGTAAAGCTGGCTAATTGCTGGAAAAAAGTCCGATCTCGAACGGAAAGAGAGCGGCGCCACGAGAGTGGGCTGAAGTAGCATTCAACATCGAAGCAACGAGCTTCGAGCAGCTGGCCGACCGGCGATTGGCGCAGGTGCAGCTGCCTGGCGCTTAGCTCAAAACTGAAAACTGAAAACTCAAGCTCAAGCCCCGGCTGGAATCGAAGCTGAAGCTAAAAGCCGATGCTGAGGCCAAAGCCAATGCTGAAACCGAAACTGACGTCGTCGCTGGGCGCACAGGTGGCTCGAGATTGAGCCGCCTGACGGGTGACTCACACCAAATGCGCAAGCGTAGCGCAAAACAAGTCAAAGTCATCTCTAGGATACATTATGGTACTAATGATACCTTTGGATAGGTTGGGAATTTGAAATTACAAGGATTTATTAGCTTAAATATAAGGGAAAGTCTGGTAAGAGCTTGGAATTAAATCTAAAAGAACGTTGTAGTTGGTTTACTGAGCAAATATAATAAGGATTTGTAAGAACCACTTTATAATTAATTTACAAATTTAAAAATTATAAAAACTTGTAAAAGTAAATGTTAAAAATATTTTTCAACTAATTTTTTACAAGTATATACATTAAATATTAAAACATAGCTTAATCTTTTTGAGTAATAGATATTTAGATACATGTATCTATCTTTATGATAAAATTTCTCCTCTTCCCCAATTTATATACCCAATATCGAAATTAGTTGTACGGTATCTTAGACATATAGCAATTATCGCAGTTGTTGGCAGGCGGCTCCAGCTCAGTCTTGGCCCCCCTCTCATTGTTTGCTATTTGCTTTGCATTAGCCGACATTTAAGCACGGCTATCGATTTAATTTGAGCCCCGCCGATCCGTCGAACTCCCCCGCCAACTGCAAAAGGAAAAAGAAAAAAATAAATAAAAGACCAGGCCCAGACTCCAGCTCAGACATTGGTAAAGAGGAAAAAAAAAAGAAATATCTAAGCGAGGCTCAAACGGCGTCCGCGGCTTAGCAATTTGTTAACTGCACCTATAGTCGAGCGCGGAGTTCTCGTAAATCTTGGCCCAGTCGGCAGGTTGACAGATTCGTTAAATTTTATAAGCTGCTGCCCCCCTTCGTTCGCATTGCGCTAAATGTCGCCGAATTTCGGGGAATATTTCATGCCATCGGCAATCGGGCAATTTTTGAAGTTTTTATGAGCCCAACGGTCAAAGTTCAGAGTCGCAAATTAAGTGACGGCTCGCGCGATTTCAGGGGCTTTTTGGTTTTTTTCTTAGAAAAGTTTGAGATATCAGATCAGATGCAGTTGTAGTTTTAATCTCTGAAAAATAAAGGAGGTATCAAAATGAGAAGGATATTGTAATCTATGAATTTATAAGGGAAATGTCTACATAATACCAGTATTTATATTATATTAAAATATAATCAAATTAACAAAAAGAACTAGTACCATTAATGAAGTTTTTTTAAAAAGAAATATAAATGTTGATTCAAAATGGAACTAAAAAAAAAATTAATAAGCAACAGACACATCGGATTTCCTTTCTTAATTGAATTTTCTATGGAAAATTAAATAAAATGAAAGTCTTACAAAATAATTTTAAATATACAGATTCTTCTTTAAATGCTTCTTTTTAAAATCACCAATTAAAATGCTGAGGCAAACTGTTATTCTCTGAAATTAAATTTTAATGTATCCCTAGGGAAATCTCTTGAAAAATAATTTTGGGAAAATAATTATGAAGAAAAAGAACATTTAGTTTCATAAAACCAATACCCTGAGATTAATAACCAGAAAATGTTAAGTAAATTGCTTTCTTTATTACCTTAGACCAGATTTTTATTTAAAAACAATGAAAGTATTTAATAAAATCATAAGAAGAAAAATTCAATCTATTTACATTTTCTTTTAAATGAATATAAAAAAATTGCATTAATATTATTCAAATTCAAAATTTAAAGTTTAAAACCGTGGCAACCTTTTCCACAAAATCCCCATTAATTTTTCGAACTTTTCGCGCCTTAAGAATGTTGATTGAATGAAAAATGAAAATAAAAATGAAAAGCATGCCGAAATCGTTGACTCTGACAAATAAGCTAATTTCGAATTTAAGATAAGCACGGAGGCAATCAATAATAATGAATTTCGATCTCCCACGCTGGAGAATCGAATGGAAGTGCCCAGGAATGCCCGGCCGCCCGTCAAGGTTTGGAGAGCGTTTCCGCTGCTGGCATTCGCAGCTGCCAAGACAAATTGGCTGCTCATCAGCACATAAATTTTAAAACAACAAGCGCAGTTGTTGTTTTTATATTTTGTTGTATTTTTTTGCATTTGTTTTTATTGCATTTGCCACGGCAACCTTCAAAAAGCCAACATGAACATGAACACGAACGTGCAGTGCACTTTTCCGCAATGCAACGCCGACGGTAAATCAAGTCCACAATGTGCAAAAGAGATGGGTAGCAAAAATGGAAAAGAGATGGAAAATACATTTATCAATAGAAAGAGACAGAGCTGAAGATGCTAGGATGAGCGAGGGGCTAGATCGGTACAGAGAGCAGAAAAATATGGATTCCATATTTGCATGTCTATTTTTCTTTATATCTAGTAATTAATATATTTTATTTAAATTAAATATTGTTAATAAAATACAGAATGTTTAATAAGAATTAAGTATGATTTATAAAGATATTTTAACAATAAATCGTAATAAACTATACAATCTAATTTGAATCCTTAGATAAAACAATATTTTTAAGAAGTTTCCTTTTAGTTTTTAGGGTTGAAAAGTATTATTTATAGTTTAATTATTTAAGCTTTGCTTACCTATTTTATTTTTTGCAAATATTTAACAAGCATTTAAATTTTAAAAATTAATTTTCTTAAATTTAATGATTTATTTTCATTCAGAACAATTTAAAGATCCATTTTTCTACATTTTTCCCCGGTGTTTATTTTAAACATGAGGCGTGGGTTGCCGGCAGGTGCGTCGTTCCACAAATGATTGACTGACTGAATGACTGACTGACTGACTGAATGACAGACGTTCAGACAGACAATGACATTGCAATGCCGCCGCTGCCGCCGTCGAGACTTGCACAACAACACAATAAGCCCGAGAAATTGGCTTTTAATTTTTTTGTTTTGCTAAACTACTTAAAAAAAAAAAAAAAACAATAATAAAAAACGAATACAAAAATACAACAACTAATGTGAAATATGCAAATCTCTCGAGATAGATAAACAAAACAATTAAGGCACGTGCTATATCGGGTGGCCCTGTCCCGATGACCATAAACCCATCTGACAGCTGACAACTTTATCTTTATCAGTGATCACACAGCCCAGATCCCAACCCCCTCAAGTCCTCGTATGGCTCTCATACGACCCCTTCCTCAGCCCTCAGTTCAACCTCCATCAATCCCTCAATCACCTTTTTGAAAGCGGAACACGTTTCATCGTTTTGCTGTCCACTGGGAAATCTGTGAGTTCTTAGCGCATCTGAATAATTCATAATTTTGTTGCCAGGAAGCTTTTAGGGGTTGTGTTTTTCGGATATCTAGAGTCAGAAGGAGAGAGTGGAGTTGTCGTGGCAACAAGATTGCCATATGTCGCATTGCCGAGCCGTTCTAAAAGTGTTGCCACAACACAGACACGAGGCGTATGCGTAATTCAAGACTCATCTAATTGAGTTGCAGCAGCAGCAGCAGCAGTGGCAGCAGCAACATCTGCGGATCGCGGGGGAATTCCGGTGCGGAGAGTCGCTCTTATTGGGTTACCATTTGGATGGATGCAGCCAACGATGAACCGATTATGACAGATGGCCGGGCCAAGTTGCCAAGTTGTCTCAAGTGCCTGCCGCTTGCTCCCCATGAGGCACTCATAAAAATGGTTTTATATTTAAGAAAATTATAGAATTGCTTACAACAAATGCTAGAAAAATTCTGAAAAAATCTTAAACGTTCAGAAAATGTAAAATTTAACAGATACAAATTTTTCATAATTTTTTAAGGCTTTATCTTAATCAGTTTCCTTTATAACTTGCCACAGAAGCCTTTTAAAAATCTTTAAAAATTAAACTTTTGATAGTACAAGCCTGTAACCTTCCTAAAATATTAAAAAAACAAATTTTTTTTAAGTGTACATTGCGCTTTTTGGCATGTGGCGGCCCTGGCAGCAGCAGCAGCAGCAGCTTCGGGCAGCACTTTCAACTCGATCTCAGCCACATGTTATGATTGGTTCGTGGGTGTGTTGAGTGACTCACGGCGGTACGTGCTACTGTTCGACAGCGCAAAAAGTTATTAAATTTTTATGTATCCAAACCCATACATACATCCACACACTCCTATGGGACCGTTCACCGTAATAACTGGAAGTTTAACCCTTCCATTCGATCCCTAACACGTGTCGTACGTGGCCGCCATTAGCGTAAACATTTCCAATGCGTTCTTGAGTGTCTGCCAAATTGCAGCGAGCTATATATATTTATTGTTTACTTTTATAGCTTTTTTCGGTGCGGGTCAAAAACTTAATAACATTGTCAATTTTCCGCAAAAAAAAAAAAAATGAAAACATGGAAAACCCAGAGGGTGGAATCGAACGAGACGCCAAACAAATTGAATTTGTTTTAGATTTTTGCAAGAGTCAAGGGGTCATTGAGGGTTTGTACTATAAACTGTTTATAAAAGTTAAATATATGTTTGAATTATATATATTATAAAGTCACCCTTCAATCGATTTTGAGATAATTTCTCATCGATTCGTTGTAGTGACCCCAAAATGTCTTGAAAATTTTGCACACTAATTGCTGGGTGAACGCCCATGGTGTGTTGGTGACCCAGTGAAGTCGGTGCCAACGAAAACATTTGGCAGAGATACGATCAAAGCGAACTGCGACCAGAAGTTCCATATGTTCGGTAGACAAACTGCAGTTAATAGCCGTTTTTCTGTGCTTCCCCTTCCAAATGAGGAGGTAAAAGGCAAGGGAGGCCAGACCGGACCGGGGTCGGTGGTGGCAGTGGACTCTGTGGCGCATCAACGTCAACAACATCATCATCGTCGTCATCGGAAGGGGCCAGCAGATGGGGCAACCTACTTCTGTTTTTTTTGCAGAGAAGAAAAAAAACAAATAAATAAAATAAAATAACGGAACAAAATTAGCTCTATAAACTAGGTTTTGAAAATGTTTAGAAAGAGTTTTGAGTGTTGAAATTAAATATAGAAAATTCTTTTATTGGAAAAATGTATAAAAAATTGTAAGATGAAATTATTGAAAATCATTAAATACCATGTTTATTTTATTAAAATAAAATGTAGCTTTAAACACAAACATCCTAAATTTATATTTTACCTTTAAGTGGTCATTTTTAATAAATTGAAAGTTATTTTCTTTGGTTGATCAAACTACAAAATATATAAAAAAATGTTATTATTACAAATGGTTATTTATAAGCATATTAATAATGTTTTTAACACTCTAACACTCATATTTTAAATACTCTCTAATATTTTCCTTAGTGCACTTGCCACCGCAGCTGCAACTGAAAAACATCAATCAAATAACTGAGCTTTTGCGCCTGTATAAGTGCGACATCACATCTGCGATCTGTTGTATTTTTTCCAAAGCGCCACCTACTGACCACCCCTGATCCCCTGATCCCCTGATCTTCAATGAAATATTCACACACACCGAAAACGTTTTCATCAAATTTACGTAAAAACGTAAATTCGAATAATGAACATCTGTGCAAACAGCAGCAGCACAGTGAGATCTGTGCCCCGAAATGTGCCTCCCAATTGGCTTGCGAGCAGATGCGGAATGCGCTTCGGACTTTACCCATTCCCATTCCCATTTCCATTCCCAGCCCACCATCCCTCATCCGTTCCCATTTCCAGCCCAGCTGCCCATCCATTCATCCGTCCATCGCTTCGGCGCGCTAATGAAATCGAGCGCGTTTATTTGTTTATATGGCATTTGTCAGCAAACTTAGCATATGGACAGTCCGACCCTGATATAAGGAATGATTCAAGGGGTTTCACTGGGGAGAAGATTAAATTACTTAAGCTGCTAGAAGAAGCTTACAAGCCAAGATGAGGAGAAAATAAAGATGCTTAATAGTCATAGTAAAGGAATTTTTAAATATTTTGTTAAATACTTTTTAACTTGGATTGTTAAGGTTAATAATTTTATAGGAATATAATATAGGTTTAGGAATTAGAGATTTACTTTTAATTTAATTTTCTTACACTTTTAGTTACTTTTAAATTAATTTTTAGAACTTTTAGTTGTTTTAATCTTTCAGTTCCTTGACATTTCCTCATTCCAAGATCTTACCGCAGAGCACTTTATTTTATATTTTATTTATAATTTTATAAAAATCTACTTCAGGTATAGGAATTATAGTTCGATTTACTAATAACTTTTCTTACACTTTTAGTTACTTAAGATTTTTATCTTCCAATTTTTACTTATTTCAATCCTGAGTTCTCTAACATTTCCTTAACCCAAGATCTTACCGTATAGCACTTCCAGTCTCGATGGTAATTGAAGCCCGTCGTGTGTCTAAATTGAGACAAAGTTGTCGAAACGCCGTCGTTTCCACCGCCTCTCACACTTTTGTTGGATTTTAGCCGCCGTTCTGAGTCCGAGTCTGAGTCTGGGCCACCAGCGTCGATCGTCACCAGTTGATTGGCCAGTCCGTCACTCGAATTAGCTTTATGTCGCCGATCAAGATCGGTATCTGTATCTGTATCTGTTAGCTGGGGCTGTATCTATAGCCATATATCTGGATCTCAGGCAATGCAAATTCTCTAATTGTTTATTAACAATTGCCGCCGGCCAATAGTTAAGCAATTAAAAGGCACAGACACCGAGCGGAGTAATGGGTTTTCAGTTTTTTTTATTTTTTTTTCCTGTTTTAGTTTTATTTTTATTTGGAGTTGCGGCAATTTGTCTGCTTTGATTTTAAGTTTGCCACCATTGTTGTTGTTTTAACCGTTGTTTTGGCCGTTTTCGATTGAGTTTTCGGTTTGGTATTAGCGCTGGGATTATGTCATGCAATTAACAATGGCATATTGTAGTGGTTGTTGCCTGTTGCCTGCCGTTGCTGCTTGCACATGTTGCTCGTGTGCCAGTTGCTTTTGCTTTTTAGCTCTCGTGTGTGTTGCTACCGTTTTTGGTTAAAAAAAAAAAGAATAATAAATAAATTTGGAGCTTTTTGAATGCGGATTTGCTGGGTGCTCGTTGAATTGTCGTTGCGTGTTGCACTTTACTGAACTTTTGCGGTTGCCTCTCTGTAATTGTTGCACGGGAAAAAATGTAGTTTATGAGATTTGTGTGTGGAAAATTGTTTTATTTTTATAGAAGAAGTTTGTAAATCACTTTACCTTTCTATGTTCCCATTTATGGCTATTTAACCTGCTATTATTTTTATCCCAAATTTAACCATCATCTTTTTTTGTTTGGTGTACTTTATAGCACATTGCAGTTGGTGCTGCTGTGCATGTAATTAACCAACAAATGACATGTCTAGTTATGCGTTGCGACAACGAAAATTGACGTAAGCGCGTGCGTCAGCGTTCGCGATTCCACCAGGGGGCTTCGAGTTCAGTTCAACCTCACATCTGCGATCTGGGCGTGACTTATTGCCGTTTTTTTACTTGGCACCTCGGGAGCGAACAAGGCTGGGGCGGGCACGTTCATTAGATGAAAGTGCACCTGGGTTTCACCCGCACACACATACCTCTCTGGACTCTGGAAAAATGTGCTGGAAAATTCTCAGCTGGAAAGCTGCAGCGTCTTCCAAAAAGAATTTATTTGATTGTTCTTTATAATTGCACTTAAATTCTCCAGCTCTCCCCACCTTATTTATAGCCCCCAGTAAACTCACAAAAAATAAAAATAAATGATCAAGGTAATTATGTTAATGCAGGCCAATAATTTAAGGCAAAAGCAGTCGGGCGTAATTCAAGGCATTAAACCTTAATTAATGGCCGTAATTGAAATATTTCGATTGCAAAGCCAAATTGAATTTTCATTCCCATGACAAAAAATGCTTAATGTTTAAGCAAATCGTTTTGACTTTCGAATGGCATCCACCTCCCGGTTTTTCACACTTCCAGAAGAACACCTTCGTTAGCACACACACACGAAAAGGTGTTGAGATGGAGGATGAGCATGGGTCTGATGGTGGCCACCACCACCACTTCCACTTGAGATGCAACGCACCGCGCACTGCAATTAGTGTTAAAAGACACAAACATGCCGCCGCAGCCGCAGACGCCGCAAGCTGATGTTAGCCAGATATACCAGATACGCCATATACACCGATCTTAGCCATGTCCCAGAGCCAGGAAGAGCCACTAATTGGCCTAATTCTCACTTCTTTTTTCGGGCCCACGCAGAAAGTAAGGGAAAGCGCACAGAAAAAAATATTTATGAATATAAAAGCTTTAAATTTAATATTATTTTAAGCAGGTTTGAAGTTTATTTGGTTTATATATATTTTCCTAAGTTTATACATAATATTAAAGATTTTTAAGATTTATCCATTTATAATTTAAGATGCAATTTAATTAAGAAAAGCGTATAAAATGTACCAAATACCAAGTAAATAAAAAAAAAAATTTCAAATTCTGAAAATTCGACAAACAAATTAAAGTTTTTAAAATTTTAAATTATGTAGGATTTTTTTTTGGCTTAGATCCCAGATCTAATTTTAGCTTGGAAGTGTATACAAACTTTGGCTTGCCGAAGTTAGCTTCCATTCTTGTTTAAGTTGTTTTCCATATATCTCCAAAATATTGTATTTTTTTAAATAATTAAATACTTTATAGCTATAAAATAAATTTCCTTATCAAAATGAAGTATCTCAGTTATAACCTTGTTTTTCTGCATCTCATAGACTTCCACTTATTTCATTAAAGTTCAAAAGTTCCCCGTAATTTTTCTCAGCTTATTTTTTGGGGATGCCGAACGCCTCATCCTCATCCTCATAAATAAACAACCTGGAGAACACGAAGCAGAACACGAGTGTCAGACGCGGCGATCGCCCAACCGCAAACTCCGCCCGATATGCAGATGAGGATACCCTTACCCTCCCTCCAAGCGATCATATTGCGGGCGGATCCGTGAGTCCATTCCATTCCGATCCGATTCGATCCGTTCGTTCCCTTCGTTCCGTTCCGGTACGTGTGAGCTGATGTGCTGGGTGGTCTGTTCCAAATCAATTGCTGCCCTCGGAAGGAGGAAAGGAAAGAGTCTGCCCTCGAGTGTGCATGTGTTGTTTATTTTGCATAAATGTTGCCCCAAATATGGCAGCTGTAAACACACACATAACGAACACAGTTGGAGCCGATTTCGATACAAATCCCAATCCGATCCGTTTCGAACCGATCCCGAATCCAGATCCCGCGATACCATCATGATTATGCTGCCTCCGGATGGGCAGCTTGGCATCTGCATCTGCCCGAAAAGTTTCGGCTGTGTAAATATTTGTTTAAAATTCCGCACGCCTACCCACACCGAAAAAGTAAAACTATATAAAAAACCGAGGCAAAGTGAGCCCCAAGGGCCAAGGCTTTTTCCTCATCCGCTGATCCCTCGGATACCCCTTACTTTTACCCATTCCAGCTGGTAGGACCACCAAAGTGTTTGCCGGACCGTTGGAACTTGGAGGGCAATCGACTGCAGCTGCTCGGAAAATATGCCAAGTACTGCGTGAAATATACACTGGATTGGGAAAGATATATTTTTTAATTTTTATATTGAAGCTTAAGAATTTTTGTTGGTTTAATTTTTATTCGACTAAATAAACTAGTACTTGAAAAATCAAATTTGTTATGTGTTCTACTTGTAAAAATTAAATTTTTTTAAAATTGTAACAACTATAATTTATGTATTTAATTATAATTTATATATATCTTGATCCACTATGCAGACGAGGAGTCTTCGTCGTCGTCATCGTCATCGTCATCGATGCTGTGTAAACAAATCAGCCGCCGGACTGCAAACATTTTATTGGCATTGGCTGGCTGCGCTTTGCTCCGGCTTTCGGATATATAGCCACATTCATAGATCCTATGGCTATAGCTCTTGCCTTGCTCTTGCTGCTTGGTTTTTATTGACTTCTTCACTCCAAACACTCGGCACTCCACAACGCCCACAACACCGTAGCACCCCATCCCTAGCCCCATGCCCACACTCCCACTCCCTGCCGATCCTCTGACAACCGAAGAGGGGATCTCTTTTTCAACACCTTCTTGTGGCCGCATCTGTTTGGCGTTTTGGGATTGTTATTTAGATTTTTTTCGGCCCCTGCTGCAAGATCTGTTCATAATTTCAATTGACTTGGGCGCGAGGAGATCGTAAAAATTATTTATGTGCCTAGACTCGCCGGAGCGGATACTGTTCGATTTCCCAGTGATTAATTGCTCCTTTTCCACAGCTGGAACGGGCCAGATCTGCATATCCATATGGCCAGAGAGATATGATTATCATGTTTAGTTGGGGGCACTTTTGTTGAATTTTCAAACAAACTTTAACCCGTCGTCGTCTGGCAATCGGGAAACTTGGCTTTCCCTCGAGTGGAAGGAGGATTGTTCCTTCAGCACCAGATTTTTGGTAAACATCTTTTTTGACAGATTTCTGAAATGTTTACAAGCAATGGCCAAGTGTTCGCTAAGCCATCTGCATTAGTGAACACATAAATATGGAAGACTTTGAGTAAATCATTAGAAATTTAATAGAAAATTTGATTTATATTTTTAATAAGAAAAAGACTTTTATGTTACCCCTTTTTGTTTATAGAAACCCCCGGCAAACCTATTAATCACCAAAACGTGCTTAAACTAAATACCCCATTAAAAAATGGAGAGTGAGGTCAAAAACGAAAGTCCCAAAGCGACCTGCTCCAGGTGAGGCTCGAACTCACAACCCCGGCATAGCTCATACACTGAATACTGATTATAAGTACCGTGCGCTAACCAATTGCGCCACTGGAGCTGTTGCCCGGGCGCCGCCAAAAGCTCAAGGAGTGCGAAATAGGACAATCTGATATCCTTTAAGCTCTCTCCCCCACTTTCTCCTTCAAGCTCACTCCAACGCACTTTCTATGGCCAAACACCTGCATCGCTGCAAGGGTTATATTTCTGCTTTGATTTAGCAACTCTTATCAGCAACTTGAAAGTGGCTTCTGATTTACTATTTTGGAATAAGTACAGTTTAAGATTTAAGTTTTGTTTACATACTATATGCAAGAAAATGTATGAGTATGGTTTAAGATCAATGCCTATTAAAGTTTTTTTTTAACATAAAATAAAAAATTATACACATTTTTACACATGTTTTTATTAGTTGGTAAATTTACGTAATACGCTAATAATTTAATATTAAGTTCCAGTGTATAAAAAAAAATAATAATTTTGGAACACTTAAAACTAAAATATACTATTATTTTTTAGCACCAATTATTTAATCTTTCTAAAAATCATGTATAAGTGTTAACCATAATTATGTAACAATTATAACGATAAACAAAAAAAAAACTTTTTTCTGAGTTTTTTAGGAATAACTCCTAAAAAACTCAGAAAATATCGTTAAATTTTAAATGCAATATTTGAATCTATTGAAAACCACTCAAAACTGATCAGCTTACAAATTTTTTTTAATTAATGAAAATAAACAATAAAGAAATATAATTTATTGAAATTAAATTAATAAACTAAGCTGCATAATACTTGGACTGTGCCTTCTGTAGCGGCATTTATTATTAAAAAAATTAAATTAAATTAAAATACATAAGTTAAACTTTAAATACTTAAATGTATAGCCTTTTATGCTATCTGAAAATAAACTACACTTTTCAAAAAGAGCTTTAAAAAAATGTAAAAGAACATCAGAAAAATCGGTGTAACCCATCGATATGATCAATCTAACATTTCTAAAGTAAAATACCACTGAAAACCTTAACAAAATTAACTTTACTCAATTAAAACCATTAAAAAAAACTAAGAAAATATAAAAAGAGTAAAAAAAAAAAAGTTTTACCAAAAAAGTATAGTCAACCAGCGACTTGCTCCAGGTGAGGCTCGAACTCACAACCCCGGCATAGCTCATACACACAGAATACTGATTATAAGTACCGTGCGCTAACCAATTGCGCCACTGGAGCTGTTGACGGACCGCCGCCAAAAGACCAACAAAATGCTCGGCCATGAAAATAGAACTTTTCGCTCACTCCGAGTCCTCTCGGCTCTCTCGACCGCTCTCTCTCCCTCTCACACACTCGCTGCCTCTCGCTCTGCCTCTCACCGCGCTTAGACGCTTTCGCCAGCAGCTCATCTTCTCGCGCTCTCTCTCCCCCTGTCGGTGAATGTTTTGTGCGTGCGAATGTGTGTGTGTACGTATGAGCGATAAATTTGAAAAAATGTTGATGATAAGAATTAAGCGAAATATTTTGAAAATCTCAGCATCCGAAAATCTAAATGAGTCAACGGGGTGTGCACACATTATTACTTGTACTTTAGTTGCCATTTAATTCGAATTATCTCAGAACGAAATCGACCTTAGAATCATTATTAATAATGTATTAGGGCGACGGAAAGTGAGTTTTGTCGCGATTTTACTTTCAATTACACCCCGTGGTGGACTTAACCCATTAAATAATGCAAATTATTGGCGGCGTTTCACTTTCGTTGGCTCGTTTGTGTGTTGCCTTGGATTACCTTTAGAACAGGTGTGCTGATTACGAAGAAGCCCGTGAAAATTGCACCCCCCGTGACGCTTGCCCCCTCCCAATTACCATGTCAATAATACCAACAACAACAACAAAGGCTACAGCTATGGCTGTAAAGCCAACAATTACGACAGTTCAATTTCATATGAATTTCATTTGCAATTGCAAAATCCCAGCTACGAGGAAAAAATCACAAATAAAACGACAAAGGGGTCAGCAGGTCGAAGATTTTAATACCCTAAAGATGATTGTTTTAGTTTTTAAGTGTGAATTGAAAGCTTTACTAGGAAAATATAAGCTCATCTAATGGTTTAATGGCATTAAGGTTATTTAGACAAAATTATTATAAATGTATTTTGAGCGAGAAAATGCTCTTTCTTTCTATAAGTCTTTTGTCAATTATGAAATTTAATATAAAATTATTATTTAAGAGATTTCAATAAAAATATTGTATTTGTAAAATTGTATATAAAATGATAATTATGAGTTATAATGTATAACTAATTTAACTTTATATATTACATTACCAGCTTTTGTTTAGAAATATATCAATAAAATTTCCTTTCAAAATATGCATCATATAATTTTATAGCTACTTCTCTTTCATAAAAATTTCTCCAACAGATGAGAAAAAATCCCGGTAAAAAAGTCCCAGAGTCAGGAAATGCAAATAGCGCTAATTACCGCTGACTTGGCTTCGGCTTTGGCTTTTGTTGCTAATGTTGATGTCGCCATAATCGTCGCTTCTTACTTGGCAAAAAGCATGCAATAACAATAAAGCACTAAAGGCGGCAATCCCCGTTAGCAAAAGCGGCAACACACCTGAAGCCATGACAAATGACCACCGTATGACATTAATAATCATAATTCAAAAGTTGAGACAAACAACAACAGCACAAAAAAGTGTTTACAGCGGAAAAACTCAGCGAAGCATGCAAAGTAAATCCCTTGTCATGTCATGTTGTAATTAAAAATTATTAAAAAAAACTAAAGAAATTTCCATAAGACAGCGTCTGTCTGGCCGGGCAGTTAATAATCCTATATGCGCCACTACAGAATGACCCGACAATTATGTCGCAGACGCCACAGAGTGATGAGAACAAGTGACAAAAACAAATTCATAAAATAAAGGAAATAAATAAATGGAAAATCAGAGCACTTGTGCCCCACATACCTACATAAATTGTGTAATTGTAGCTCTGAGAATTGAACGAAATCGAATTAGAGGCGAACAATCAAATCAAGACGGAATACATCAGTCGCTCGAAGGAGCTAACTAGAGCAGAGATTGGGATTCTGGCAGGGAAGAGGCTTGGTGCTCCAGGGTTACCATTGACGACGACGACGACTGCTGGCGCCAATGGAAAACAGAAATCAGAAAAATATACACAATACAATAAGTGACAACAACAGAATAGGCACAAATTGCAGGCGCTATAATACCCATTAATTCAGAACAATAGACGCCTTGCCCAGCATCGATTGATCGGAGCCAATCAAAGCTAGTTCATTCTTGAAACAAAGGTCCAAGAACCTATTCAAATTAATTGACTTTATAGTCAGGCAAAGCGAAACATTGAGCAATAAATATATTCTTAATAATATTAAAAGTCCATCAAGATTTCACTTGAATTAATAACAATAAAGAGATTATTTTATATATATTCTTTCACCATTTTTCGAGCTTAGCTCTGACTCATTATTTATGAATTTTGCATTGTTCTTAAAAACAGAACAAAAAACTGCTAGAACCCCGCGAAAATGTTTTAATCAGCAAAATTCAAGCTCAGCCGCACATGCCAAATCTGGGAAGTACTTTCTCTTGGCGATAAGTGCTGGAGAAACAAAGAAGAAATGGGAAATACTGGGGAGGTTAATAGCATATAGCAGCGGTATATCTTAAGCATTAAAGTTCCCTCACCCCCGCTGGCAATTAAGATAAAGTTGAACGGGCCAGACGGCGGACCCACAACACGCTCGCAAAATATTGATAAGCTGCGCTTTAGTTATGACATCAGCCTCAAGAAAATATTCAAAAAAATATGGATATACCATTTATAGAATTTTTATAATTATAAAATACAGAAACTGGAATTTTAGGGGGTTCTACAAAACATATACTCTAGTCAGTTAAGCTTTAAAATCTAAAATCTTTTATAAGTACTTTAAAAGTTGTTAATTCACAAAATATATTATAATGTGCTATTGATGGAATATTTATCATACAAATTATTGTATTTATAAAA
>JAEIIJ010001213.1:0-79211 GCA_018904815.1 Drosophila ogumai
CATTTTTTTTTTTTAATTGTTTGGAAAATTAAAGCTTTATAACAATATCATAACCTAGCCAAGAATTCTTTAATTTTAATTCGGAGAGCTTTTCTGTGCTGGTTTTTCATAGGTTAATAAATTGTCTTACGAAATGTTAATTAAAATTTAATAACATTTTAATTTTTATTGTTAAAATTTTATTTAATAATATAACAAAAAATTGGTTTTCTTTTTTACAGCTCAAAGTTTAAAAAATTATGACTAAGTCAAAAATGACCCATTTTAATTCGGAAAGCAGATTTGTGTTAGTATTTATTGGGATTATAAATCTGTATATCGAGTTCGGAAACTTAGAAAAATACATTTTCTGTGAATTTTTGACAATTTTGACGATGTAACCCCTTATCAAATTTCGAAAAAAATGTCAAAACTAAATTTTTTACGGACACGGCAGTAAAGATGCGCCTGTTGATGCTGATGAAGAATATATATGATTTATAGGGTCGAAAATGATTGCTTCAGAAAAAAATCATAAAAACCTTCAAGAAGACCGGAAATATTTGGATTCTGTAAATGGATTTTCGCCACATTTTTTTTTAAGTTTATAAAAAATCAAAGTATAAATATTTTATTAATAAGCCTAAAAAACAGTGAATTCAATTCGGAAAGCTGTTCTGTGCTAGTTTTTAATAGGTTAATTAATCTGAATATAAAATTTACCACTTTTATAAATCAATTCTTTTTTTTATTTTTGGAAACTTTGACGATTTGACACCTTAATAAATTTTGAAAAAATTAACTTCTCCCAAACATGGGTAGAAAGACACTTCTGTTATTGATGATCAAGAATGTATGTATATGATTTATAGGGTCGGAAATGCCTCCTTCACTGACTAAAATCATAACACCCTCCACCAAGGTTATAAAAAATACACAGCGCATGCAGAGGGTTAAAGCCCTGGCCATCTGTCAGGCACATGCTGGGCGCGGAAATTGGCCTCGTCGGTGCGATGCCCGGCCAGCAGCCATTAATCGCATTACAATGCAGAGGCGGCAGGTAATAACATCCTGACATGGCCATGGTCAACCAGTGCCAGTGGCTGGCGCATACCCAGCCACATCGCTTTCATCATCATCATCATCGTTATCATCGTCACCTGCCACGCGCGCCATTTGCTCACCTGGTACTTAATGGTCTGGCGGTAGAAGGGCTCCGCCGCGTGCCTCACCACTCGCGTCTTCTTCTTGTGGCGCAGCCGGTCGCCGTCCTTGATGTAGCACTTGACATACGTATCTGGCGGGGTCTCACAGTCCTCGTTGACAATGTTCCTGGCGCAGATTAGCTGCAAGGCAGGGAAAGGTGCCAATAAAATATAGGTTTATCCGATGCCTTGCAACAGGCAGGTGGAATTTTTATTTCGACACATTGAGGGGGTGCACAGCTCCACTTACCTCCACCTCCACGTTGCCCTTGATCTTGACAAAGCCCATCTTGAGCTCCCCGTAGCGGGCAGTGGTCAGACGATAGCCCTTGGGATGGATCTGCGAGGGGCCCAGCTTCAGCCCGTAGCTGGACTCCCCGCCCGTGATGGGCGATGTGTTCACATAGCTGCCGCTTAGGGTCTTCACCACGCTCTGTTTCCGCTGTGGACTGTCCCCGGCGCCACCTCCTAAGCCAGCCAAGCCACTGTCCATGCCCAGGCCCGCGCTGCTTCTCTGGTACACGCTGCCCTTGCGGGTGGGCGTGCCCAGAGGCGGCGTCTCCGTGACCTTGGCCACATACATGCTGCCCTTGCGCTGCAGCTGGGTGGTGGTGTTGGTGGCGCCCGCCGTAGCTGGAGCCAGAGATGGAGCCTGAGACTCGCCCAGCTGGAACATGCTGCCCTTGCGCTGCTGCTGCTGCAGCTGGCCGGTGGAGAGCAACTGGCTCTGCCTGCCCGTGTCCTGGGTCACATTCGATACGGAGGCGGCCTGCTTGAGCCGGGAGAGAGCCTGCTTGGGACTCTGTGGCGGTAGTTGGCTTCCCGATCCCTTCCAGCGTGGCCGATAGCGCTTGTCTTCGTCCTCGGATGGCGGACTGGTGTCTGCATTGGCTACACCCAAAGGCAGATGCTGCTGCTGCTGGAGCTGGAGTTGCTGGAGTTGTTGGAGCTGCTGCAACTGTTGTTGGTGCTGCTGGGTCAGGTCCAGGATGGAGCTCTTGCGGCTGTTGGGTCCGCTGGGCAGGCCAACCCGGCTGGTACCTGATCGGGGCGAGAGAAGATGGGTCAGAGAGCAGTCCCTCAACAAAGGCTTTCGAACTCAACTCAAAGAACCAAGTTTTTACGGGCCTGTGATGGCAAGTTATCCAAGGAACAAGGGTGTTAATAAGGCTTTAACCCTGCTAACACCTGTCCACCTGGAGCTTTCCATCACGGTTTGTTATTTTTTAGGACGGAGCATGAAGGTTTTACTGGTCTAGGACTAAGGACTAAGGACTAGAAAACGGAGAAAAGGTAGAGCTACATCGAACAAAGCATGCGGCTAAAACGACATCTAATTTCAATGTTAAAATTGCAGTAAAATATTCCCTTTTTTTCAAGTGTTTTGACTAATGAAAAATAAACACGAAATGTAACACTGACTGGTAGTAATGACCGATATAGATGAGGCCTTCAAACTGTTGGGTAAAAGTGATCCTGCCAGCTTATCCACTTTTCCCTCGATTTCTACTTTAATCTGTAGGCTTTGGCCGGATGCAGAGGTGCGTTTTCTTAAGCTGCTTTCTCATCCAACTTTGGGCAACCAACGAGCAGCTGGGCTTCGCCGTCGTCGTGGCAGGAGCCACATGTGATCTCCAAATCTCAGATGAGCGCGTCAGCTGGCTTATGTGCTGCAACTTTGGAGCCCAGATGGTACTCGCTCTTGTTTGGGGTGGAATAGCTGATCGGTACGGGCGGCGCAGGTTGATCATAATCACGTGTCCTGGTTCTCTATTAGCATCCGTGCTCTCAGCATTAATGCCGGAGTTCTGGTCCTTTATGGTCATGCGTGTCCTTACGGGTGCCCTGTGAGTATGAACTTTTACACTTGATGCTGCCCTTTACTAGCTCTCTACCAATACTCAGCTTGGGTGGAACCTTGGGCATTCTGATGACCTATTTGGGCGAGCTAACGAAGGTGTCGCTGCGCCCTAAGGTCCTAAATTATTCCAGCTTTGCCTTTGGTCTCAGCATGATACAAGTGCCGGGTAAGCTAGGGATACTCTACTTCAGCTGATTTCATAAACATTCTCCTTCATCCTCCGCCAGCTCTGGCCTCAGTGATTCTTCCCTTAGACATGGGTTCTTTCCAAACCTGGCGTGCCTTGCAGTTGTTGAATATGTTGCCTGGATTTTGTGGAATCATCATAATGCTGTTTTTACCCGAGAGTCCCAAGTACTACTTGTCTATGGGTCAGGGAGCCAAGGCCTTGAAGGTAATGGAGAGGATTTGTCGCTGCAACAAGGGCAAAGATGTTACACTGGCCACCTTGGGCATTGAATCGGTTACGCAGCCTCGTTTGCAGACCACGTAAGGTTCTATTATGTTATCTATATTTTTCTTTAATTTTCCCTGATTTTAAATTTCACAATCCCACATCTCCAAAGAGATACTGGCCACTGCACTCAGGTCAAGGCTTTGTTGACGAATTATCGCAAGTACATGACCATCATGAACCTTATTGGCCTCGTCCTTTGCGGATTGTGAGTTGGATTAGTACATTAACTAAGCAAGGACTTGATCACTAAGGCTCATAGTCCTTTTCCTTGGCTTGTTACAGCGGCTTTGCTTTACCCATTTGGATGGTGCGCATCAGGGTATCAATGCAGTCAACAAAAGAAGAGGCGACTGTGTGCGAACACATGCGGGGAGCTATTGAGGCGAAACCCCCACAGGTGAGGTTTACTTTCTTTAGAGGTTCAGTGAGTGATCCTTCTTCATTTTCCTAAAGTGTGATCTGAAGTTCAGTGACTTGTTGGATGCCATCATCCATGGCTTCGTGGTTCTAAGTGTCTTTATAATCACCAGCCTTCTCCTGTTCGTTCTGTCGCGCCGCGTGGTTATGCTGTCCTATATTGCTATAGCGATCGTGGGCAGCCTGTCTTTTAATTTTGCAAGGAATAGCTATTTGATACTGGTATGTTTCTTTGCCTTGATCGATGCGCCACTGTGCTGCATAAGGCTGTTAGTGACATTCCTCATAGATTTGATACCTACGCACCTGAGGTAAGTCATTTCCATGGATATATTTTATAATTCGAAGAGCTTTTTGTTTAGGGGCAAGGCCATGGCCATTCTTTTTATGACGGGTCGCGTTGGTATCTTGTCAACCAGCTTGCTGGTGGGCTATACTTTGGGTAAGAACTGTCTTGTCACCTTCAATACCTTTGTGATATGCCTGGTAGGTGAGTATTTCATAAATAAATATTTTTATATTTTTCTAAAAAAGAAAACAAAAAAGTTTCTAGTATTCTTGTCTTTATGCTGCCCTCGGATCGTCGCATTCGAGAGATGTCTCATTCTTAAAGTGGATACTAATAAGGAGCTGAATATCACTCAGAGCTCAAAGCAAGTAGCAAGAAAAAGGGAACCTCAGCTCAGTCAATCAATCATTCAATCAATTGCGCGCCTAACCAGCCTAAAGTTTAAGGAGCAAGGCTAAAGGATTATGGCCAGAGATCAAATATTTTTGTAAAAAAAAAAAATAATAAAAATAAACGTCAAATAAACTTTGGCGACAGATGTGCGTGTGTGCCTTTGTACCGAGTCTCGCTCTGTGTGTGTCGTGTGCTCCAAGCGGATATGAAAGTGCGTAAAAGGCAAAACGGAAACGGAAGGCAAGGCAATCGCTAAGCGGCTTAATAATAACTGTCGAGCAAGAAAATCGAATTGCAGGGAAAACGAAAAAAGGGAAAAGCGAGGATGGAGAATCAAGAGAAACGGAGAAAACATATTGGTAAAGGAAGGACATAGCCGTAGCTTTCTTTTGCTGAGCAGGCACAATAATAGGGACATTTCCCCAAAGAAAAAGGAGCTGTCAATTCAAATATATATATGTAGATATATATATATATCTATATGTATATATACACGACTTTTGGCAGACACAGACTTTGCTTATTTTCATATTTAACGGCTTGTTTGTGGCTCTGGGAAATTCGCATTACGGCTTTGTTCTGTTATCGCGCTTTTCTTTTCTTGTTCTGCGAGTTTTCATATTTCGCTTTTAAAAGTTAATTTCAAGGCTGAGCTATTCCGGCGTTTCAACGTTGAAGGGTTTATGAGGGCGGCGAACTGTGGCGAAGCCAACAGGTAATAAGACTTTTCTTCGCCCAGTTCTGCCTTTCAGCTGCGACTTTGCATTTTAAACACACAACAAATTTGCTGGCAGTTTTTCTGGCGTTTGTATATATTTTTTTTGTGTGTTGACAACTTTTTCAGGACTGTGAAAATAGCATCAATAAGCTTAAATAAGCCCCAGCCACAGCCACAGCGACTCGGAAGATGGCATCACAAGTTGTCCTGGGACACTCCTCCTTGACTGGATTAACCAGAGAGTACGTGGGGTTTTTGTGTGTGGGTTTTTTTTGTAATGAGATTTTCGGCAGCTCTCAACATGCACATGAGCTGGGTATATTTTAGTACACATACTATATATAAAACGGATTCTAAGTAATTGTGTGCTGGCGAGTGGGCGTTAATTAAGTGCCAGGGCATGCAGCTAGGACTTGCAGGAAAAGAAAGAAACCAAAATGCCGAAACGCAACTCAATCTCAACTCAAGTTCATTTTGCATTCTTACCAGTGGTTGTGGGTGGTGGTGTTATTTTTTTTTGTGTAGTTTTTGCATATAAATATTTTGCAGCTAAGCTCAATTTGCAGGTCTTAGCATTCATTCAGTTTTGTCTTTTGTTTTGGCTTGTATAATTTACAAAAGGGTTTTCTGTTTTCTGGTTTCTGTTTTCTGTTTTCTGTTGAAGATTTCTACCATTTTTGTGGTTGGTGGTGCAGTGTTAATCGTCCCCTTTTCATTAGGTTAAGCAAAAGAATTACGGATACTGAATATACTGACAGGTGCTGAGGGCTCTAAACAAGTGTTGTGGTTTGTAGTTGGTGCTCTATGCTTTAGTTTATTGCTTTTAATTAAATTTGCTGTGTGGCTTTTGGTTTAATTCATTCGTTTAGTGTTTTGTCCAGTTTGTGTGGGGTGTGTCAAAGCTTTGATAATGCGACACCGATATTGTGGCTAATAGTGGGAAAGATATGGAAGAGATATTAGAGAAAGAGAGAGAGAGATTATATAGAGGTGTACGATGCAATGTCATATTTAAGTAGTGTCCATTAGGTGAGAGCCAAATAATGATCAGACACAGCTAGCAGCAAGACACAGTTGGGGGTTTCGTGAGGATAAACGGGAAATGCATAGAGTCAGAGACACAGAGTGAGGAATAGAGGGAATAGTGGATAGAAGACATCAGCAGGAGAAAGATTCCTGGCAGGAGATCCTTTAGGGAAATTATAAACCTTAACTTCTAAATTAGGGAAAATATATATGGTGACATGAAATAACCCCAGAAACTAAAGGTTATTAGCTTAATTAATTAATTTATTTTTAAACTAAAAAGAAATTTATGTTTGAGAAGGGTCCTTGTTTTGTCCTAATGAAAGTCAGGGAAGGTAACCTAAGATTGTTAAGCTGGAAAGTTATACATTTAAATATCACTATTTATTTATACAACTTATTTTGGCTTATAGAAAACATAAAAAATGAATCTTCTTTTATTTTTATTACTTCATGTCACCCCCTTGGATTTTCTCTTTTTAAATCAACACCCGAAATTATTTTTAGCAACCAAGAACTCCCTTTAAATCCCCAATACTCACGTCGCGATCCCATACGCTTGTGTTGCTCGGTGCCCAGGCTCATCGTCCTTCCCAGCTCCCCGCGCACAGCCTTCAAGGATTTCAAGATCTCATCCGGATCGCGTCGAGCCACAGACGAACGTCGCCGGCCCACCAAATAGGAGGTGGGCGGCGTGGCCATGGCGTCCTCCTCTTGCAGCCGCTTTTGTTCGGCATCCTGGAAGCTCGATCGACGCGAACCCGGCAATGAGCGCGAGAAGTCCTTGCCCAGCTGGTAGACCTCCACCTCCATGGACTCCGACTGCGAGGAGCCACGCCGCGAGCCCGCAATCCAAGCATGATCCGGATGCAGCAGCGATGTCCCATCTCCGATGGAGTCTACGTCATCGGAGATGGAGCGCTGCATATTATAGTCTCGCCTCAGCAGCCGGGTCACATCGCCGCAGGGAGCACCAGCTCCTGCAGCAATGGAGCCGCGTGGCGACACGCTCGGAGACTTGCTAATACTAATGCCGCGCAATCCCTTGGTGTCCTCCAGGCGACACCAGATGGCCTGGTCGTCGAGGAAGGCCTGCTGCAGCTCAATGCTGCATTCGCCCAGAAAGATGGACTCGGTGTGCGGGACCAAATCCCACAGTTGGATGTCTATATAGCGGTCCATTAGGGTGTCGGCCTTCACATGGCCAAAGGTCAGGGTGGCGTTCCAAATGGGATTCTGGGTGGGGCGACTCACCTCCGTCTGCTGAACGCTGCCATCGCCACTGAAAATAGGGGATATATTTTGATTGGAAAAATAAAAAGAGAAATAAGAAAGATTTTCCACTAACCATTTGGGCAGAATTCGGACCTTGGCATACGCCTCCGGCAGATTGCCGTGTCCATAGGCCTCGTCCCTCAAGGCCAGGTCATCGCCGGCCATCAGAGAGACTACGAGCTCGTGGCGCTCCGCATGGTACCAGACCTGGATCTGGACGCGACCGGTGACCAGCTTCTCGCGGGCAATTTGCTCCTGCGGCGAAGCAAAAGCTCGTTAGTACAGCGGTCACGCTATCTCCGACTCGCAAAGCCTCCCGTTGCTATTTATTTCAACGCTTAACAATCGCTAGGAATATGTCTAGATATACTAGATTTGATACAAGTCTAGATTTAGTATATGTCTATGGTTTTTGTGCCTAAACAAAAGCGTCTTTGTGCCGCCTGGCCTCTATTTACATTTACTTTTTGCATTTACATTTACAATTCTTCGGCTGGCTGGCTTCTGTTTTTGTTCTGTGTAGGTGTGTGTGCGTGTGTGAGTGTGTGTGTAGAAAACTGAACAACAAATTAAAGCAATCAAAACGTAAATAAAACTAATTAAACGAGTGAGAACGAAGGGGTGGCTGGGTGGTTTCTGCTGGTGAAACTACACATACAACGCACTATTCCCCCTTAGGGAAAAGCACACATAAATATAATGCAAATTATGATGTTCGCATGTGTTTTCTATTTACAAAAGGAAGCACGGGGATGCAGAGGATGCAGAGGATGCAGAGATGCACACACACATGCACAGATGATAAACAAAGGGAACCGCAAATGCAATCTGCTTCAGGGGGCGCTGGGCTCTACTCTGTGTTGTCTCTAGTGTTGTATGGTTTTGTACGGGCCCCGAAAGCGGAAGTCATTGCGGCGCAGTTGCGCATGAAGGTCCTGGCGATTGTTGCTGCCGGTGCTAGTTATATGTGCACCGAGAAAAAGGTTATACAATTTAATATGATTATAAAACTACTGATAATATGAAGAAACACTATATATAATATCCTTGGAACTACAGTCATTCAGGAGCTGTATTCTAAACTTCAAAATCGATCAGTTTTTTAAATAGTAATATTTTAGAATTTATCCTTTAAAACATCATGTGATAAGCTCCTTTACACTATTCTATTTTTGTTTTTCCCAATGATGAATTTCTGATAAAATTATAAATAAATAAATATATAATATCCTTGGAGCTGCAGACACTCAGGAGCTGTACTCCTTACTAAAAAAACTATAAGTATATTAATCTTGGTTGATTTATCATTTCAAGACGCCATCTTATATGCTTCTTTAAACTTTTTAATTTTGGGTTTTCCAAGTACCGAATTTATGATAATCATGTAAATAAATAATTATAAAAAATCCATGGAGCTGCAGTCATTCAGAAGCTGTATTCCTGACCCAAAAATCTAGCAGTTTTTTGAATAGTAATATTTTACAATTTATCACTTAAAGTTGCCAACTTATAAGCTCCTATAAACTATTTTATTTTTCCTGATAATAAAAATAAATAAATGTAAAAAAAGTCCTTGTGGCTGCAGCACCATTCAGGAGCTGAATTCCTAACTAAAAAAAACTAAAGTTAAAAAACTTTAAATATATTTACTTGGTTGATTTATCACTTTAAGACGCGCATCTTATGAGCTCCTTTAAACTATTTAAATTGTATTTTTCCAAGTGCCGAATAGTTGGTAATGGCGCGTACCTTCATAACATATTCATGGCGTGTACATGCGCAGCAGCAGTAGTGGCAATAATAACAACAACATCTACAGCTCTGGCATCGCCGCCGAATTGACTTTCTCCATGGCGGATCTGCAGCGGAAGCCGCCATATTGCAATAACATGTACCAAGCGGAAATGGAAGCCACACATCCACACACACACAGGCACAATCCATATACATATATATTCCAAAAACTGCGAACTGTTGCTCGCAAAAGTTTTTTACGAGCCAGCAAAAAACAAAAAAAAATTGGAAAAGAAAAATATTACCGCGCGCACACTTCTCATCTGTGGGTGGAAATCGAATTCGTGTTGGGACTCTCTTATAAGGGGCGTTTATTTTTATTTTTATCTACAGGTAAGCAGGCACATGTACTTGCAGGATTATTGGAGTTTATCAGGCATCAAACAGGCGCCGGCGATAAAAGCCTAAGCACTTGAAAAACTTTTCCAAGAGCAGGCAGGCAGCGGCGGCGGCCTGTCGTCGATAATAATAATGACGAGAGCTCAGGTCTCTGCGGGATCTGGGATCCCTTCTTCCTCTGGCCTGTGGAATTGTTGTTAAAAGTTTTCTAATTTTCGACATTTCAAGCATTTTATGCCTCGCAGCTGTCAATTAAAGGGCGACAGGCAAAGGCGACCGCACCTGTTGCTGACAAGTCCGCTGGCTAACCGCGGGGATCCTGCGGGGAGAGAGCCTTGACACCTATATATGTATATACATCTTATATAGATTTGCCCCCTTTTTCACTGGAATACACACATACATATATATATAACTCAAAGTGACACAAAAGTTTTGCGGCAAATAAAGTTGCGTATGAATAATAAACGGAGACATGCCAGTAGTTGGGGTGGAATTAGAAAGACACAAAGAGAGAGACACAAAGATAGACAAGAACGATACACTAGCCACTAATCGTATACATACAGGGGGTAGTATATACAGGGCGGGGATAAAGTTTCTTGCTTTCGAATTAAATTCATTATGCACATTATGTGTTTAATAAATCAATCAATCAATCGCACCGCGGGAAGTCAATCAATCTGCAATCAATTTCGATGACAGTCTCGGTTTTGCTTCCTCTCTCTTTTAATTTTTTGTTGTTTGTTTTTTGTACATAAGTTATATATTTAAGCTTGTTTTGATCTCGTTTTCCGTTACTGTTGCATTAATTTCTGTATTTTTCTGTTACTGTTTCTGTTTATAGCCATAACTCGTGCCAGCTGGGGTTACATTTTGGTTGTTGTTGGTACAGGAAATGAAAATTGAGTTCGTATACAATCGGTAATCGGTGAGTAGTATTTATTTATATAGTTTTAGTATTTGGTTTTTTCTGTTTTGGTTGCGATTGCAGGTCGGTTAAGGAGAAATGCTAATCGGTTTTAGATTACGATTCAAGAGCCACTAAATGCTAGTCAAACAAATTTGTAGGCTTAGGCGTTAGGTTTTATGCAAATTAGGCAAAATGCAAACAAATCAAAGTGACTTGAACTAAGGGAAATTATATTGCAAACTAAGAGTGAATCGAAAAGGAAACTCATATAATTTCTGTGTGGTGTTTATATGTTTCTTTCTGTTCTGTTCTGCGACCCTGGACACAAGTAGTATTAGGACTTTAGAGGCTGTTCAGGAGACCACTCTATAACTAGGCACGAACATCGGGTACATTAGCGCACAATAAGCTTTTGTTTTGAACAAAAATAAGGAAAAGACTGAAGGTTTGTGTGTGTGGTAATATATAGACAGGGCTTCGCTTTGGTGTGAAACAAATACGACACTATAGTTCATAGATATAGGTATATACGGCAGCGGACAGCGGCATAATTACGGAGAAGAGTCGGGTTTATGCAAAGCCAAACTGAACAGATCCAAGACCAAACGAAACGAAATGAAACGGGGAAATCGAGGCGAAGGTAAAGGTAAACATTTGCTAAGCGAAAGCCAAACAAAAGCTCATAAATTGACAGGAAGAGAAAGGTAGAGTGAGTGAGAAGGAACACAGGGCGTATACGTAATATATAAAATGGAACCAAAGCGAAACCGAAACGGAAACGGAAACCGAAACGCAGCATTACATGAAACAAAAACAAAGAGAAAGCAGCGCACTTTACAATACATATCGATGGGGTCTTTACAAAATGTATATATAATATATATCTTAAAAGAGCCTAGATATGTTACACACTCGGTCAGGGGGATGGTAGTAATTATCATAATAGTTTTCTCTAGCGGGCTTTTTGGGGTGCTAAAAACTGTACAGAGCATGTCTAGATAGGGGCTATCCGAGTAAAGATATATAGTATTTATAGGGGTAGAGGCGGTGGATGCTTAATGTACAGAGAGTACTGTGATACGAGTTGCTTTGTTCATTTACCATTTGACTGATGGCTTCGGTGGGGCTTTCAGTTTCGGTGATTCGGATTCGGCGGATGCGGGTCTGCTGCTAAAGCGGCTGCTGTGCGAAAGGATATAAAGCAAGTCCTGGCGAGAGAGAGATTCTCAATTGTTTGCACGCGGTTCTTGTTTTGTTTTGCAGTTTAAATAGAGAGACTTTATTTTTCACATTTCTTTTGTTACTTGTTTTGTTTGTTAGCAGTTTTTTGTTTCGTTTTTTAGGTATCTAGCACATTGGTACGCTGGTATACGCATTAGTGACTAATAACTGGATGTATATATATATATATTTGATGTATCGTATAGCGCAGATATATATATATAGATTGGGTTACATGCGACAAATTAATCTGCGGCTAGCGGCTAGTGCATGTAAACGCTAATCTTAATAATCAGTTTTTGTTTCACATTTTTCCTCTTACTCACTCCAGCCCAATGACGTTGTAAAGGTTTCATAAATTTAGTACATAATTCAGTTTACACAGGTATAGTTTACAGTTAGGTTACAGTTACAGTTACGTTTAAGGTTACGGTTACGGTTAAGGTTAAGGTTACGGTTACGGTTACAAGTAGGTAGTCTATACAAAGGTGTCGTGATCGAAATCAATGTCAAGTTATCACCCATCTGACAGGAGTTAAATAGCTAAAAAGCATCATCTTTGCTTCAAGGTAAACGAGTAAATTCAGTTAGCTCTTTCTAGTTTCGAAAATGACTCGGCACTCGCCACCACCCTCCTCCATTCACTTAAAAACGAGTCTGCTATGTTATGTTATGTACGAGTAGGTGGGCTCCACAGTGTTCTCCTCCGTTTCCGTTTCCGCTTTCAGTTTCTTTGACATTTACGAAACACACAGCTCTAACACCGACATAAAGAGAGGTGGACATATACATGTAACTTGTATGCTTTTCGGGTCTACAAACACAACTCTCGGACATTGTATATAGTATGTATATATAGGGAGTCTCGGGTACTTTGGTACTTAAAAACACATTAAACATTTCAACAACAAACTACTACTTTTGTTCTGTTATTTTTGTTTTCAATTTGGTTTGGTTTTTTATCTGATTTGCTTATATTATAAAGTCAATAATAACATTTAAAACACACACAAATATTTGTTAAACTCTGTTCGCTACAAACTTTGCACTAGTAACATTTATAAAGATTTTTGTCGGTCTATAAACTATATACTATATAAACAGGGAGGGCTATGAAAATCACCTGACAAAATGCTCAAAAGTATGTAGATTACTGCCTAAATCCAATGTAAAAATAGGTCGGAAGTATAAGTCACGGCATACCTTCAAGCAGCTTGCCAGGAGATTTAGTATTTCAACCCCTTTTCTTTTTGTTAATTATTAACTGGCCCAAGTTCAGACTCAGGTTCGGCCATTTTACGAGTATATTTAGTTAGCATAACGCGTCTCTCTGTAGGTTTTGTTCCTTTGTTATTATTGTATTCGATTCGCAGAGAACCCAGAGATCGGGGCTCTGCGCAAGCGGCTTGTCGGAACTTAGGTTTCTAGGATTTTTAGGGAGTAGCTCATAATTCGTTTTTCTCGAGTGCGAGTTATCATAGACACGAACGTTATCAGTTAAAACTTTATCTTAAAACCCTATTGTTGGTGCTTTGTTCTTACTGTGATCTTCAGCTGGGGGCAATTCGATTGCCCCGCGAAGAAGTAGAAGGTTCAACCGAGGAAAAACAGATTGGAAATGAAGCAATAAATTATGCGATAATGATACGGCCTGTATCGGATCCACATCCTTGAGCATACACAAATCTATAGCTCGCGGACTATATAGTTAGGTTCGCTAAGGCTTAGTCTCTATATATAGTACGTTAGTTGGGCATGTTAGTAATATATATTTATATATTTTTGTAGTTGTTTTTTTGCTCGAAATCACTAAGTTCTACCAACACCGAAAAATAAAATGTATATTCAAGTACATCTGGTGGTTATTATGACAAAGAATAGCAATATATGAACACATTTAGCCATTTCGCATGGTTAGTAATTATAATTTGTAGTGGAATATCAACGGAAAACTCAAATGTAAGTTCAAAAATCAAAAGGAAAACACATAGAAATCAGGAAATATATATATATTACTCAGTTAAGCTACGGTAAATATCGGGGATGAATGTGTTTTTGTTAACCAAAAGCAAAGTTCAAAAGAAATCGTTGAATCAGTGACTAGGAGAGGTGAGTTTTATACGAGTATTGGATATATATACTGATATATATAGCATGGAAGCTGCAATTCAAGTACGAAGAGTTCAATTCGTTTCGTGAGAGCACTTTGTGAAAGCTGAAATCGTGTGGAAAACTGCTGCAAATGCTTAAGCTGCATTTAATAGCTACTTTATATATATATATATAGTATATAGTATGTATGTATCAGTTGGTTTTTGGTTTTTTGTTTTTGGTTTTTGCTTTCAGTTGGGGCTTAAGTTTGGCTTGCTGCACATAGCTCGGTGTGTTCTCAATTATGCGGTACGTTTTAAATTAATATAGTAGTAAATATAGTATATGGTATATGGTATAGTATGTTCACTCTTCCTCGACTGCTGCCGCAGCGCAAGTTCTCTTACTCAAAATGAATAAAACGAAATAGTTTTATACCGGAGTTTTTGGTAATTTCCGTCTAGTTGGCGATGCTGGTGATTTGTCTGTTGTGGTTTCGGGTTCTGTTTTTCATTATCATTTTTTTTTTTTTCATTTGTAACAAGAAACGAGAGCAACAAATGAAAATTATGTAAATGTCATAGCTGGACTTAATTACATATATATAATTGGGTGAGATTTTGTTGGGTATTATGTACAGGTTTTGGGATTTTTTAATGGGTTTATTTATCACCAATCAAGAATCAACTTACCCGCTATGAGGCCCAGGCCCACGGGTCCGTCGCCGGAACGCCGCGGTCCACTCTGTCCGCCGGCATTGCCCGGCGGCAGATTCTCGTCGAACAAATCGCACATCCGGAAGTCCGTGGCATGCTCCACCAGCAGCTCCACAATGTCCCCGGTGCGGTCCATGATGGAGCAGACCTCCTCGAAGCTCCGGTCGATCAGCGACATGCCATTCCATTCCAGTATCTGTGGAGATTGAAGAAGTAAATGTAAAATAATAGCTTGAAAATGGGATATTTTTAATTAAAAATAATTAATTAGAATAATATACATTTTTATATAAAAATATCATCTTAAGAAATATTAGAAATATTAGTTTTCAAGGCTGCTTAAGTCTTTGTAAATATAATATTTTTCAAATATCGTATGCCTGTCCTATGGTATCTACTTTATTTATCCAAATTTAAATAGTCTTTATCCCTGAAGAAAAATTAAATAAAGAAGAAGGAAGATTAAAGGGAGTGAATTTTGAATATATAGTTGGAATTTGGGTTTATTTTCGGTTTAAAATTTAACTTTAATTTAACTTCTTGAAGAATATGAAAATACCAATGAGAAATATTAGCTTTTAAGACGCCTTAAGAACTATTATAAATTGTTCTAAAATCTTTTGCCTGTTTTATCTTATCCCTTTTGATTTATCCACAATTTCAGAAGTAAATATCCCTTAGGAAAATCATATTAACTTTGAAAAATTGCTTTCCCCTTAAACAACAAATATTGATATGCCATTTTCGCAGTGTTGGCTGTGCTCTTTCAGTATTCACCCTCCGAATATTGTGTCAGCCGAAGGTCATCAATCATCAGCTATTAATTTCAGGCCTGGCAGCTGGCAGCGCGTGCACTGCGGTTGGCCGCACTTCAGCACCCCTTTTGAGGTCCTGCCAGCAATTATTCCAGCCCGGCTTAAATACTTCACCTCCTCCGAGTGGCATGAAATCTCTCTATCCAGTATATCCAGTATCCCCTCATCCTCACTCACCTTGTCGCCCTGCTGCAGGCCATTCTTCTCCGCTGCTCCGCCGGGCACCGTCCATACAATGTAGGCAAACAGACGGCCATCGGCTCCGGTCTTGCCACCAACGACGCGCATCCCGAAGCCACGTGCTGTGCAGGATGAGACAACAAGACAACAAAGTAGTCAGATTTAATAATAAGAGCCAGCTCACGCGCTTGAAGATTAAGCCAAGAGGCCAGGGAGGGAATAATCAATAGACTGGGGGAGAGAGAGGTGCTTCAAATGTAACGAAAAATCCGGGGACTGCGACTGGGCACGTACTCCAAGATACAGATACAAATTTCGGGCATGTGGCAACAATTTGCGTTGATTTCATTTGCACTTTGCAGTGGCCAGAAGCCCGTCAAAATAAACCCAACCCGAAACTGAACCGAGTCCGCACGTTGCGTATACGCCATGTCGTCCCGCTCTGTTTGTCGGTGTCTGCAAAGTTTTTTCTGCTTAGTCAGCTCGGAGTTTTCTGTGGATGGATGTGCTGCTGCTGGTACTGCTGCCCGTTCGCAGTATTTTTCTTTTTCCTAAAATTGACACAAATTTATTTGTGCGACATAAACTTGACCCCTTTTAGACATTTATTGCACTTTACGTGGGGGGAGGGAGAAATCAGTTAAGGGAGCACTTCATCACTGTAGATTTTTCATTTTGTGCAAATATTATCCATAAGTTTCAATGAAAACTAAAGTTTTGTTGCGTCTTTTTTGGCTACAATGAAACGGGGACTCGGTGAGTACTTAAATTGGGGACCAAAGAGTTTGAATATGCAGCTTTATTGAACAATTTGAAAAGTTTTAAAGTAGAAAAAAAGAACATATAAATATCTGCTGGGAATATATAAGGGGTCTTTTGTGATTTATATTTCTAAAAATATTTTTGATTTTAAGAAAAAATAATATTCTTTCAAATTTTTCTCAGATAACATACTTCTTCCTCTATTTCTTTTACTTAAAATACTATTTTCTTTTATTTTAAATTATATATTTTGTGTAAAATGTTACCCTTAAAGCACACTATGTATCTGAGGTGGTTTCGCTGCGAATGAATCTCAACAATTTAATTAATTAAATTGCAATTTCTGCGGGGGCTGCAGTTCGGTTTCAAGTACTTATCATTTGGCGCAGAAAACTAATTTCAACAATTTGTGCACCCAAAACTTGGCGAAAGCGGATTTCCGCCACCACTGCCAAGGGCCGCAGGCCAGGCCCAGGACAGACAATGGCCAAGAAAGTTAACCGGCGAGCAACAGGGGGCCGAGGGAGCGAGTAGCGATGACAATGAAATGCCGTTGCCAAGGTGAGCTCCCTCCAAGGAGCCGAATGTGGAGCTCAAACTGAAGCTGAGCTGGCAAGGACACAGCAGGAAGGACAGCTGAGCGGAGTCCAAGTTTTGCGCAGGAAATGGCGGCAAACTTGGATCATCCACCCCTCCCCCCTCAGTATGCAATAAAATGTTGCGCATCCGCTATCCACCATCCGCCATGTTGATTCAGGCGCATTGATACCCAATTAGGATAAGGCGACATTTTTTCTGCCCCGCCCGCTTCCTGCCGCTGTTTGCTGAGTGTGTTTTAATCAAAAGTTTTTTTCCCGAGCTTCGCCTAAAGACTGCAATAAAAACGATATAAATAAAACGCAAATCCTTTTGCTGTCAGCGCGAGCAAAAAAGAAAAGGAAAATCAAGGAAACGAGCCTTACATTGAGAATAAATAGGGAAAGTCATTAAGAGCCGTATTGAGTATTTAAAATGTGGAAAATCTAAGTAAAGTCATTGAAAATTTTCTTACTATTTAATAGGTATAACTTTGAAGGCAAATAAATTCAGTAATAAATAATATTTACAAAGAAACTTAGGTTTTTTCCTCCTATAAATCAAAAAATATTTACAAATCTAAAGTAAACCCATAATAAATATTTATTTCTTAACAAAATTGTAGCTTATAATTTTATTTATATTTTATTTTAAGCCTTTAAGTAATCAACTCATATTTTTTACAGCCTAAACTTAACAAGGTATCTTCAATGTAACTCCATAAAATACATTATTTTCACCTAGAATCCCCTGCATTGATATTTTTCCAGTGCATCTTATTCTTTTGATGACGCAACAGTTTTGGGTTACTCGCGAATGCCGACCATTTGCCTTTAAGCCAGCACTTAACATGGCCGAAATGCGCGAGCTGAGTGAAATTTTCGATTCGTTTTGGCCATAAAAATCATGGCCCTCCGAACCGAGCTGGGCTAAGCTGAGGTAAGGTCCTCCTTTTCTTTTTTTTTTTTTTTTTGGCTATTTCCAAAGACCATTGTCTCATTGTTCCACTGCCCAATGTCCGCTGGCCCTTTTCCGTGCGTATTTACCATTCTTTTGGCCAGGTTCGGGCTTTTATGATACAATTTGTTTGCCGGATGGCCAACGATTTTTTATGCTCCCATCATTGGGATTTAATAAGCCCGAGTCCTGGCCACACACAAAGGTGTGTTGTTTATGGCCAAAAAGTGGGGGATGCCGAGGGGTCAAGGGGTTATTCCTATTTGGGGCATTGGCATCCATTTCTTTTGTTGCCCGAAGGCCGTAAATATGCTGGCAAATTTAATCAACATATGTACGTGTCTATGGATGGCAGGACGTTCTCAGGACGATTTGCACTTTGCAAGAAGAATATTCAGTTGAAGATTTTCCACTTTAATTGGAAAAACTATCTGTCCAAGGCCCTGTTTTCCCTCCTTGTTTCTTTCTTGCCTTCCCTCTCTCTGGGGTTTTCTTTGGCAACTTTATAATTTGTGTCCTGGCAGTGGCTGTGTCCCCGCAGGGACAGACACATGCTCCACATCCTGGGTAATGGCATTAACTGAACAAACTTTCAGCTGACACACATTGAACGACTTAATCGATGCACACAGGTGTGCACTGCAGCACACCTTGCATCCTGGCAACGACCCCGCACCGCTCCCCAGAGGGTTGTGGGTGGAGTCACAGGAGCGTAAGCGATTTAGTGGCTTCTATCAGTTGCCATAAAAATTGACTCTTAATTAAACTAGCAAAGCGAGAGCCATGCAAAAGATAGCGTTAGTCGAGCTACCACCCAGAGTCCTGGCATATCAGCATTTCCCTGGATTAAACTAATAAACCAACTGAAGACGAAGGGCATCCTTTAACAGCAACTAAGTCTCGTCGAGAGCGCCTTATGGAAAAATCCCTCGATTCGAGTGACTTGTGGGGGGGCGGAGAACTATGAAAAGGCAGCCAGGCGAGCAGAGGCGTGGCCGCCCAAGGATGTGGATGTGGCTAAGGCCACCTGTTGGCCACAGAAACGGAGCACGCAATTCCAGAGCCTCTGGTTTCGTGATTCCCCGCAATAAATGGTAGTGTTTGTGTGTGTGTGCTCGGCTCATGAGGCTGCATAAAATTTCATTAGGCGTGTTAAGGCGCCATTTGCAGAAACACCTGCTCCTTCCCCGAAAGTGAAACTGTGTAGAAATCCCCCTCCCAACGATTAACAGTCGCTATCGGACATCGTTGCGAAACACTTAAAGCGATGCATAATTGAAGGCCCAGCCGCAAATGCCGACTGGAAACAATTCAATTACATGGCCCCATGGCCCCATTGATGCTCTTGCTCTCTAATTAAAGTTCTCCATTAGCCATGCGAGTGCAGCGGCTAATTAAGCTCACAGGTGCGTTCGTGCACCTGCCAATGTGTGTAATGTTAATGCAAAAAAACTGTAACATGTTTCGGGGTGCAGCGCTGAAATTACAAGGCATTGCCAGCAGTCAAAGCGGCGTCAGTTGATATTAGTGAAGGTAAAAATATCTATATATTTAAATAAATATCGTAAAAGCACATAAGTTTATAAAGCATTTCAAGAAAATATACAAGAAATTTGTAAAATGATGTTAAAAATAATTATAAAATTTACTAAAAATAATAAAATTCAACATTAAAGGGTCTTTTAAATATTTTTTATATATATTTTTTTTTCGTTTTTTTTTTTTTTGTCAAGTTTAAATAAAAAATTACTATAATAAATATAGTTATTAGCTTAGAAAACTATATTTATCATCACAAATATTTTACATGTTATATTTCAATTACAGAGTATAGCTAAAAAATGCATCATATTTCAGAGGTGGCAAACCTCTTTTTCAATATTTATTTTGCATTTTTTTTAGCTTAAAATTATATTTTTCAATTCAGAAATTAATGTTATATTTTTATTATATTTAGTATCGTTTCAATTCCCTCGATATAGCACACCCCCAAGTCAATATATCAAGGAAATTGCAGCACAGCTGTGCCTCAGCCACAAGCCATGTGGCATCGCGTCCCGGCTCCTTGCCGTCGTGATGTGGTTAAGGCGACGCGTTGCTCTGCTCTGGCAGGTACAAGGATAAGGGTATAAGGATATACGGCAAATACCAGCAGCGGAGGCAAGCCAAGGAAATGGCTTAGCACATTAAAATTCCACTTGCCTCGCTGCATATCAAATATGCCGGGGTAAGCAGCCACTACACACTGTGCTGCCAGCCGGCTTCTATAGAGACAAGGCTCGCTCCCGAGTGGGTTTAACTCATGATATCGCCTGGATACACCCACATTCCTGCATTAGCTTGCAGCTGCGTGTGCCTGTGCGTCCCATTTGTTGTTGGTTATTGACATTTCTGTTGTTGCTGCTGCCTTTTTTATGATATGCAAATTGAAATTTTATATTAGCAAGCGCACGTCGCACCGGTGGCTAACCGTTGGGAAAAAAGGGAGAAAAACTGTAGGGGAAAAATGAAGGCTGGAGGCTGGAGGCTGCCAGCGGCTAGTTATTTTGATTGAAATTATAGGCGGTCGTTAAAGGCTTGTCAGGATATAAGGCAGGAGGTCTTGAGTTATAAGGCCTAAACTTAGAAATAATTTTATTGAATAGTTTGATTAGGGTTTCTGTTTTAAGCAAATTTATATTAAAAACAAAAAGACTTAAAATCTTCGATAAATATTTAAATCTAGAATTTTATTTATAACTTTTTGGACAAATCAAAGACTACAAAAATCATAGCTAAGTCAAAAATGCATTAATTTCGATTCTGAAAGCTTTCTGTGTTAGTTTTTATTTGGTTAATAAATCTGCATTATTAATAAAGGGATTAGAAAATTTTAACGATGTCAACTCTTTTAAAATAAAAAAAAAAAATGGGTACAAATTTTGGTTTTGATTGTTTGTTGGAAAACTCTAAATCGACTCGGCTTTTTAAGCTGATCAATAATATATGGTTTTTAAATTTATGGGTCCATTTTGGTAATTTGTGTCAAAAAATAGGCAATGTTCAGAGTTGACTTCTGCACTGACTGAAATCATAAAACCCTTCAAAAAGACCGGAAATATTTGAGTTATTTACATGGATAATTATCCATTAATTAATTAATTATTAATTCGAAAAACTGTTATTTGCCAGTTATTTTGTGGTTAATAAAAATGACACCTTTACTATGCTGATAGGATATGAAAAATACTTCGAATTTCGGAACATTTTATAAATTTAAATAGATACTTATTCCCTTTCAACGCCTTTTTTTTGTTGAAATTTATTTGCAGTTACAAGTCATGGGTACAAGCGTGGAAGGAAACCTTTTAGTTCTGGCCAAAAAAAGATCCCAATTTGCGCCAAACTTTTCACTTTCAACTCACAACTTGAGCCTGCCTTCCTTTCAGCCAGTTGGCTGCCAGTCTTTTGAAATTTGAATTTTTTCTGCCACTGTCCTTGGTCGAGAGGAGAGTGCATCTAAGTGTTGAAGCTTTTCACTTTCCCTCAGTTTGCTGGCCATTTTTTATTGCATTCGACTGGCGTCCGAGTTGACCATGCATGCATATGCCAAAACATTCGTGGGGCATTATTATTTATGGCCAGCAGGGCGTGAAGTTTTTCATTTTCCCAGTTGCCTTGTTTTTTTTCTTTCTTTTTTTTGCCATTCCAGCCTCGATGGCCTGGTATTTAAATTTGCCTTGGATTCTAATGCCCGGGCTCACGTTCCTCTCGTATTGATTTTCATGCTCCGTGGCTCGCTCCGCTGTCGATAATTAAAAATTCATTTGGCCTGCTCGGCTGCTCTGACTGGCCCCTCGAGGTATGCAACACACAAAAATGCATATAATTAAAATACATCCACAGGAAGCGAGGGAAACAAAAGGGAGAAAGGCAATAAGGACTTGTCACACACACAGGCAGACTCACAAACCGACATTGGGCAGCAATGTCGAACAGAAAAGTGCCGTTTAATATGAAAAATATATTTTTAAAATAATAATAAATTTAAAATAAAAGCAAAACCCTAAAATATCCGTTAAAAAAAGTATCATAAAGCCTGATTACTTGTTAAATGTATAAATATTCAAGCCCGAAAAAGGACAAATAGCCAGTACTGTCCTAAAGAGCGGGGTAAAGTTGTGGTGTGTCCTTGCTGCAGCTCATGGCTCGTAGCTCGTAACTCGTAACTGGGAGCCCGGAGCTCTCGGTGCCTTTATGTCGATGAAATCCTCTCAGTTGCTTAATCTGCTACCAGTCTGCTTCCGCTTTGGGTTTCATTAAGGCCCACGGGGGCCAAACCACATTATCCTTGGCGCCCATCCCGCAACAGTAGCCTCGGATGCCCCTGCACTTTTGCCAGGGGGAATTAAGTAACCCACAGACCAGACCCGACCACTCCGGCAGTGGGAGGAGTCGGAGGAAGCCCTGCCCCGTCGCTCCGTCGAATTAGCATAACCAAACGTTGTAATGAGTCCTGTTTACTTGCCCATTTCCGGTGCGGTGCCAAGGGCAGGACATCAACCGAAGCCGGATGGAGCGGACAAACAATCCTCACTCACTCTTAGTTTGTGCAGAGTGAAAAAATATATTTCAAGGGATTTTTATAGATTGAAAATTCGGAGAGAGTTAAGGAGGTTTTTAAAGAATTATTTACCTATTATAAAATAACCTGAAGAAATAATTTAAGTTGTCTCTCAACAAGAATTAATATTATTAATAATAAAAATAGTATTTAAATCACGAAAATTTCTCCCAGTGCACTCTCTCTCTCACACTCACACGCCCTATCTCAGCCACACATTAAGGTAAAACCCCAGGGCTTTAGCCCTTAGTGCCTAGTGTGTGCCTTGGGCCCCGGAATCGCAGTCCCTAAGCCCCCAACAAAAACTCACTGCGGTGCGCCTTGTCCGTGGGATCTCGGCGCAGAATGATGCGCCGCTTAGATGCACAAATCGGGCCGGAATCCACGTCGTGTATTACAATTCGAATGGCCTCGCCATCCATGGAGGTCTGTCGACGCGGCGCCTCCAAATCCTCGAGATTGGGCCCGGTAAAGGCCGCCATGGGAGGCGGTATCGATGAGGGTGGCACCGCCGGCAGAGCACCGCGATTCTGCAGCATGGCAATATCGGGTCTGGGGATGAACAGAAAGGATAAACATAAGAATATACCTAAGGAATAAATATAAATAAGACTACTTACAGCTGCGAACCGCGTCGCCGCATCCGTCGGTCATCGTCGACGGTGAGCACGGGACTGCCCTTGTCCGGCGATCCCGGCGAGTCGTCATTTTGTATATCCTCCGAGGCATGTGGCACCCGGAAGGAGGGTCTTCTCGAACCGGGCAGCTGTATGGGCGGCATAATGCCACCCTCGCCCGGTGATCTCTGCAGCTGAGTGGCAGGAGCGGCACCGGCCTGCACTAGTCCGGGTGCGAATACGTCGTAGGCGGACTTTCTGCGGTTGGGAATCAGGAATCAGGTGGTTCTTTAGGAGTCCTGGAAAGAGCCCAAGTCTTACCTGCGCGGCATGGCTGGTATACCGAGTCCGGATCCATCTGCTGCCATGCCCAGCGCCGGACCGCCGCCACCCATGCTGCCGCCCACGGGTCCGGTCTTCATATCATCATCGTAGCTATGCTGACGCGCCACCCTGGAACCCCTTCGGGACTGCATCCGTGACAGGGGCGCTCCAAAGGGGGGCTCCTGTCCATCGCCACGCGGCGGACTGTTGGAGCGACTGGGCGCCATGCTGCGGCCACCTTTGAGTTGCTGCAAAGGGGTAGCAGGTTTGCCGGAAAATTCCCAGAAATTCCCAGGTTATTCAAGGTACGCTTTACTCACCCTTTCCAGCTCCTTCAAGGATGCAGGTGAGACATCCGAGTGCCGTCGCAGCTCGGGACTGCGTGGCGGGGCAAGGGCGGCACCATTGCTGGGAGCCAGCGTCTGCGTGGAGCTGCCCAGCTTGGCGTCCGAGTGACGTCGCTGCAAGGCCTCCAGCACGGGGACGTCCAGCATGGAGTCCGTCGAGTCCTGGGGAATGCAGACCCGCGAGGCCATTTTCCGCCGGCAAACGCTGCACCGCCACATGGTCTGTTGGGTGGGTTGGGTGAAAAGCGGAAAATCAATTTTCATTGCTGTGGCAACGCAGCAGCGTTAATTAAAAGCGCCAGCTAAGCGCCGGCATCTATTTGCGGACGCACACTGTGCGCTTATATTTATTAGTGGCCCCGAAGAAAACCCATTATGCTGGCCAGCGAAAATAAATATTAATTACTTTCTGAACAAAACTTTTCCGCCCCCGCACGTTGCAGAAAAATTCTATTTCCAGGAAGGACAGCAAAAAAAAAGAAAGGAGAAAAATCCAGGACCCAGGGCACAGGTGTGCGCCTGCATCATCCCCTCAAGTCCCTGAGTTCTCGAGTCCTTCGTCTCGCTGCATTTTCTGTTTCCCCATTTTCCTTTTTCCGCGGCACACGCCCGCACAGTGCTCGCTACATTTCCACCCGACTGCTGATTCATTTTGCCCGGCGGCTTCAATCGTCATGTGTGTCACCATCGTCCCTTCCGGTCCTCCTATTTCAACCTTTCCCGGTGCCCGTTTTCCCACTTTTCCAATGGCTGTGCCTTTGGCGGAAGCTGGCCGCCATTGCAATTAAGTCGAAGCATGGCGAAAAAGAGAAGGTGAAGTGGTCATTCACTGGTGTAGTTTTATATTTTTATTCATAAAATGAGAGCTGCATAATAATAGTTTTTGTTATATTTTAAAATTAAAAGAAGCACCCTAAAATTTTAATTATTTTTTTTGCCTGCACCTATGCTTATGCCCTGCACTGTATTCTATCGCTGCAACTAGAGCCCGGCTCTGGTTTATTGCCTCTGAGCTTCTACAGTTGCGTGCTCTGTAATTACACGATGCTGCGGCACTGCGGCTGCCAGTTCATGATCCCATCGAGAAATCGACTGAAAAGTTATTTCCAAGCTGCCACGGCCACGTCAGGAACCGAGGAGGAGCTCGTGTGCTCATGAAAATTTAAGATTTATTTTGTGTTCATGGCCTATGCAAAGGCGGTTGGCGTTGGCAGGGAATCGATTTTGAATTTGATGGTCGAAGCATGGAAAGTGAGAGCTTATGTCTAAGTTGGAAGTGGGGGATAAAGCAACAAAGTTGAGGAAACAAACTCAAGGAACTATACGCAAGAAATCTACAGAAATCAAGAGAATTCTGTCAGTCTTCATTCAGGAGAAGCTATTTATAGTTGGCTTAAAATCAATATGAAGTAAATAAAAATAAATAACTTAAACATAAATCTGTGACAAATTTAATTTAGTTAGAACTTTAATGCCAGCATCAATTTCCCTGTTTAAATTTCATTTCCGGTGAAAGTAGACCTACGAATAACACTCCAATCTATTGTTTAAAATGCAGGTATCAGGTGCCAGGGAATAAAATCAAATTCCTATTCTCCTATAACCATACACACCCATAACTATACAGCACAAGGACACCCAAATGCCTGGTTAGTGCTCACTGTGCCATGCTCTAAATGATTATTTCAGCAGCGAAGGCTCCGAGTGTCCAGTGACGAGACACCACACCGCACAGCACACAACCAGAGACCCATAATTACGCAGGGGGGTGGTGTGGGAATATAACAGGTTGTGGGTGGAACTTCATTGTGACTGTGTGTGCGTTGTAGTCAACGCCCATGAACATCAATTTCAATTAGCCAAAGTGGCCAGGTTGACAGACAAACGTTAAATTTTATGTTCAGGGCGTTGGCGTTGGGCTTCTTGACAAATTACCACAAGTTCGGGGCGAAGACAATGCTGCATGGTTGTGTGGTTGCTTATCAATGATCATTATGCGGCCAGTGATGACAGGCGGACTGCAACGGACTCCCACCAGACGCTAAATGCGGAGAGGTGCCATTTAATCTCGTTAATTCAGCCTTTATCATGTTAATGGCCCGCGATGAATGGAGCCAGCTTCATTGACCATTGTCACCGTGCCCGGTCCATTGTGGGAACCCCTTTTCTAATCCAATTTGTGTGCACTGACCCATGGTTTCCCCTTATAGAAGCCACCCACCACGCAACTATTAGCACTGGAAAAATTCTTGAAACCAGGATTAATGCCTTCGAAAATAATATAAAATATTTCTTCAAATTTTCAGGAATATTTAAATTAAAATATGTACAAAATTAGACCTCAAAGAGCTGTTTCTTATTTTAATTTTTCCCATTTTCTCTTATTATTTGCCGGTCAATTTCCACGTAATTATTATCACTGGAAAAATTGTTCAAATTATTATAATTATTTTTGTTTCTTAATTTTTCTTTTAGCCAGATTCATATTTAATTATTTACTATATTAAATCCCAATTAAATCTGTTTCTTATTTTAATATTCCCCCTTTTCTCGCAGTGCCCTTCGCCCCTCCATATTTTCTTATTAATTAAGTGCCGCTGCATTTCTATGTTTATTTTCGCCTCGTGCCCACGCGACCCTGGCACATTGCCTAGTGGCCCGGAAGGTGCATTCTGCGAGGGTCCAGCCAGAGTGTCCTGACTGAGTCCTGCCAGAGTCCCTGCCAACTTACCGCATCCTCGTGCTCGTCCAGCTTGCTGTAGCTGGCGCAGTCCTCGCACACTCGCTGCTGGCACTCGAAGCACGTCTTGTGGTAGTCGTCCGGCTTGAAGGACTTCAGGCACACCCGGCAGGCGCCGGCCCTTCGTCCTGGCTCCTGTTTGGCCGCCGCTCCAGCTCCACCTCCGCTGCTGCTGTTGTTATTGTTGTTGTTCAGATTGCCGCCGGAGGAGTCCTGCTGCTGCTGCTGCTGTCCTTGCTGCTGATAGCTGGGCGAGCCATAACTGCCGCTGGTGTCCGCATCCGTTGGAACCAGCGAGGGGCGTGGCGACATTTTATTAACTTTGAAAGGAGACAACAGAAAGAGGAAGGCATGTAATCAATTACGAGGCAAGCGATGGGGGGCCCTTAAATAGGACTTGTTGATTTTCCGCTGATTGCACGGACTGACCCCAAATGCAGGAAAAGGGCGCAGTGTGACCATTAGCATTTCATTTGGATGTTGGACAAGGAAAATGGTGGCTCCATAAAGAGACATAAAGGTAAAATATACTTGGTAAAAATATCTTTTTTAATTTCTAATTCAATTAATATTACAAATCATTTTAATTACTTCGAAATAAAACAAAAGCGAGTAATAAATAGGAGTGTTAGGTGTGTCCCGTATCTCACAAATCGCAGATTCTTCAAGGACAAAGGTCTCATTATATGTAAAGTTCATTAATAAGAGCCAAACAGCAGCAATGTTTTCCATTCTTAATTCCCAGTATCAAATTAACGTCTAAAATATTTCAATTACTATATTCCCCAATATTTATGTTTGTATTTCGAATGTTTATTACCATTAACAAAAGCCAAACAGAGAAGAGGAAAAGCATGTAAGCAACTAAGAGGAAAACAAAAGGGGCGAAAATAACTCTCTCCCCCAATTAAAACTTGTTGATTTTCCGCTGATTGCACAAACTGACCCCAATGCAGTGGGCGTGGTCAATGTGCAGTGTGTGTGTGCATTGTGCCTTGAAGGCTCACTCCATTCCCTGCTTAATTTGTTGTCAGCACACATAATTTGTTTGGCTTGCTAATTGCCAAAACGACAGGCGGCAAATGCAATAAATGAAATAATTATCTGCTGAAACGAGTGCTTACGACAGCCTTCGAAATTGGTTAGACTAAAATGCCAAAAGAAGCTGACAAAATGGTATTGAATATCACAATTATATATCCCAATTATGCTTTCACAAAGGTTTCATTATATTTCGAAACCTATTAAACAATTTTCAACTACATATATGCTTGGTTGCTTGCAAAAACCAAAAATTTAATATGCTAAAATCTAAAATTGGTCTGCTCTGTGATGGCCCCCCTGCCAAGTTATGAAATGTTCGTTGTGTGAATGGAAGCACTCTCTCAAATTGCATATATATTCACTTGTGCAACGTTTGATTTCTCCTTCTAACCGTCGCTTTCCCTGCATTCAGGGAGCGACGCCAGGAAAAACCTGACAAACTGAAGCCTGCTTCCACACACATTTATATGATTATATGCTTAGCCGTATATATATATGTTATACAGCTTGTGTGCACTATATTTCACCCTTGAGAAAATGGTGAAAAGTTTTATGCGGCCCCCGGAAAAAGTCGCGGTGCATTAGTCACAGTCAGGAGACAAGGACAAAGACGGGCGCTGCATTGCTCATACGCACAGTTGCACCTTGTGCTCTCGCCTTTTGGCAACTCACGCTTGACATTTGCCGCCGTAAAAGTGGCAAAAGCAAATGTGAAACAATGCAAGCGGCCAAGTGCGGAAAAAATTCTTTAAAAACTATAGCGTTTCCGCCTGCACAGGGACCCACAAAAAACTGCACAACTATTAAAGTATTTCCTAGGGTTTTTCATTTTTTTTCTCCTTCCCCAATTATGTGTCACCTCCGAGGGGGCCCAAAGAGCACTTGGTTAACCGCAGAATTCGTTGAGATTTGCCAACTGTCCTGCAGGGAGTACTTCAGCCAGGTGACTGCAGCTGCAGGAGGTCCCTTTGCGAGTCTCAGATTATCTTGGAATTAAGCGGTAGCTCAAGAAGGACGACAAGTACAAGTATTTGCCAAAAATTATGTGTGTGCGTCTCCTGTTTTTACGAGCCGGCTAAATAAACATCGTGAAATAAGATTTCATTTCGTTCTAATAAATCGGATGGCTTCGCAATAAAATCAACAAGCCACAGCTTCGCTTAGCTGGTGGCCAACTAAAATGCGATAAAAATAACACAAGAGTCAACACAACATTTTCATGTTTCCCTCCTGCTGGTGCTCCCTGTGCTCCTCCCTTTGCTCCCACTAAATATATATATTCAGTCTGAGCTGAAACAGAAGCTGCTTCCAATTTTATTGACTTTGGTTTTGGCTGCGAGCAGCATTTATGGTGCCCATAACAATGACAGTGTGAATGTCGATGACTTCGGTAATGGCACTGCAGTCGATCTACTGGAAGGAACCCCTGACTTTCTGACCCCTTGCTTAACACTAGTTAGCAAATGAAAAGTTCACGGGAGATGGAAGCTTGGAAAAGATTTTTCTAAAAAGAAAGGTAAATCGAAAAAGAGCCACTTGCTTTTTAGAATATTTTTAAAGGCTAATAAACTATAGAAACAATTTTTTTCAGGCTTTAAAGTACCTCATGGATTCTGGAATTATTAATTTAAGTCATTTTATAATTAATTTTATGTAACAATAATGTTTAATAATTATCTATTGATATTAATATATCTTGTTTACTATTAATAATTATAATTTTATATTTATTTATTGGCTCAAAGAAAAATTTGATCTACTATGTCCTAAAAACTTGGAGTCTTCTAAGAGTTGTGCTGACCTGTGTAATTGAATCAACGATGCAAACGAGCGTGCCGGGCAAATATTGCGTATACGCGCTGTTAGCCATGGCGAATATTAAGTATACGCGCAGTTAGCCCAGCCAAATGCTCATTGCCATTGACTTACGTGCACACGCGTTGCTCTTTGGTCTCTCCACGATGCTAGCTAGCTGCTTTTCGGTCCTTTCGGCTTTCGCACAAAGTTTGCAGAAAGTTTAGCGAGCAGCTTTACGGGCACTTGTATGAAAATTCATGCCATAAATTCGCATGCACTTACGGCAAGGATAACCGTAACCCGAGGAGAAGGAGGATACACTTACCTTTGTCTGTGACGGTGAGCAGCGACGAGGATAGCGTCGCCTTCATCTTGTTCAAGGCACCCGTGTTGGAGGCCCCACCGCCGGAGTCCGTCGCATGTCCCTGCTGGCCCTGGTTCGCCTGCTCATCGGTGGCCACCATCTGCGGGAGAATCGGGGGAATATCAGAGAGAGGGGGATATTAGTAGGTAAAAGAGGTCAGCAGGAAAGCAGGAGTGTATCGAGCTGTGAGCTTGATTTGCGGCAGCTGTAAATTTTTATTCCCGGAGCCAGAACATAAAATGTATAACGAAATGATGAGATTATTGATCATGTTTAACAACTTACCCCGGTGGCAGATTTTAATAAGGTAATGGTAGGTTTTTAAGGAAGTCTTTCTAAAGGTTTTTAATAGTAAAAAATATTATTTGTTAAATACTAAACTTTACCCAAAACGACACTGAAAACTGGTTTGGAATTGAAATTTCCAGAGACATCATAAAATGCTTGTAATGTTAACATGAGCAGGTAATTTTCCCGAATCATTTTCAGCTTGGCTTCAGCTCAGGTGAACTAGATGCGTGTTGCCATTAAATTCCAGGTGAAAAAGCAGGTTTCACTTTGAGTAAAAGGGAGCAAGGTTAAGGTTATTACCCTGCCTGCCTTAGGATTCCCTGATTTCCGCTCTGTTTTTTTTTTGTTTTCGCCCAGTCATCACGAGCACGCAGGTGAAAGTAACGCGGTGCGTTTTATTTGATTTTTTCCTGCTGCTGGCGGCGTCTCGAGCGCAACAAATTGCCAAGAAATCGTAAAGTGTGGCAAGTAATTTTTGATTAAACAACGCAGGACCAAAGGCAGAATCCTGCTGATGCCAGAGAGCCTTTCAAAAATTGCCGTCATTCTTTTTAATGCACAGACTGTGAGGCAGGGAAGGGAACCGAGGGGTGTGTATATATTTTTGCCAGGCAGAAGAATAACAATTGGAGGCGACTAGCCGACCAGCCGACGAACCCCGAAAAACATAAGTGCTGCTTTGCTCTGTCAGCATTTTATGAAGTGGAAATTTTCTATTTGCCAAAGCGCCAACGAAACCGGAACAAACAGGCGTCTCTACACTGAGAAAAAGTAAGGGTGTTTCTATAATTAGGTATGATTATAAGGCAGGGAATGAGAGAAGGCAGAGCTATTTTATTTCTCTAAATATTTTACTCATCCTTATAATATTTGATAGCTTGCTGATGTGAGTAATCCCCACTCGGCCTTGTTACTTTATCTGAAAAAATATTCACTTAATATTTAATCTGATTTATGAAAAGCCCTTTCCATTTAGTATGCAAAAGATCTCCTAATCTATTATAGTATTTTTTTCTATGTAAAACACACACAGGCTTACACAGCTGGCCTCTCGTTCGCACAGCGCAAATTACGCTAAGTGCTTTCGGCTGCAGCGTTTTCGGCTGCCTACCTTTAGGCGCAGAGGCAGGAGCAGAGACAAGAGCAGGGACAAGGGCAGGCCCAAGAGCAGGAGCAGAGGGGAAAGCCAGGTTTTTTGGCTTTTTCCAGGGGTTACAAGGGGTAGTTTCAGCGGACTTGGCGGCTGCTCTGGGTACCCGAGGGGTTCGAGCCAGCAACTAAGCGGCATCTAGTGTCAGATTATGGTCGCTTTGTGCTCTCAGCTTGGTCTACATTTTTGATGATGTCATTTGATGTCTCGGGCAACGGTAATATTCATGCTGCGGATTTACGGGCTCCCGTTTTTGCCTTTGGTCCTGCCAACGGTTGCGGGCAACACCGCATGAAATCTTAGTGTAATGTATAGTTGTTTGTTTGGTGGCCATATTTTAGCGACTCCCCCTTTTGGCTGCTTTTACCTCGACCTTACTGGGGATCAGTGATGGCAAAATAATGGCACAAAATAAGGATTGATCGAAGGACGAGAGCTGAATAAAGGTATTTTTACAAATAAAAGGAGTTTTATTAGAAAGCTGCATTTTGTGTAGATTATTTTTATATCCGTAAAGTGTATTATAATTTTATTCAGAAGCTTGTAAAGCCGTGAAGAAGCCAGTGCCGACCCTATAATTTCTTGATCAACATTTACAGACAAGTCTTTCTACAAATTTCCGAAAGAATACAAAAATTGGTCTCTTTTTCCAAATTTTATAAGGGGTAACATCGTTAAAATTTTAAAAAATGCATAAGAAATGTAAGTTCTTAAATTTCCAAACTTAATTTACATATTTATTATTTAAATAAAAACCAACACAAATCTGCTTTCCGAATGGAAATGATTTTTGACGTAGTAATGATTTCTTGAATCTTTGATTTACCCAAAAAAATTTACTTATATTTTTACAATGTGATAAATTTGTCTTAATTTGGCAAACATTTTGATTTCTTAAAATTTGAAATTTAATATGCAGATTTGTTTACCTAAAAACTATCACCGAAAAGCTTTCCGATTTGAATTTGATGGTTTTTTGACCAAGTTAAAATCGATTTATGATTCAAGGTATACAAATTTCAACTTCCCTAAGTTTGATTCCTTTTTTGTTTAGCTTGCTTCAAGTTTTTATGTATTTTATGGCTAGCAGACTGCTTAAAAATACTTTCAAATGTTTTAAAAATATTTTCCTTCTAATTAAAAATAAGCACGTAACTTAACTTAACTTTTTAATTAAAAAAAAAAAATACATTTTAGTAGTAGTTTTTTCCTGCTAAGATCCTTTGAAAAAGGAACCTTAGGATAAAATTGCCAGCACTGTTACCCCTACACACCCACCTACTACACACAGCCCACTTTATTTATGTGCTCAGGTGTCTGACGCCATTTTTCTTCGGCAAGGGTAAACTACTCTGCATTCCTCTGGCTCTCAAGTTGCTGCCTACTACATTTCCCTCAAAGTTTTCCCCACCGCTTTTCTCTTTGTTTCCCTGCTCCGTATGCCTCGGCTGCCAGCACAATTATTACCGTGTTAATTTTGTCATTTATTATGATTTTTTGCAGGGCCCAAAGCCGCAAATAGTTTCATGTTTAGTGCCAAAAATTATGTGTTGACATTTAAGAGCTGCTGCTGCTGCTTCTGCTGTTTCTCGTCGTCACCGGGAGCGTCACATTTTCCCCATTTTCCCTGTCAGAGCAACAACAATATGGCAAGCAATATGTGCGCCCTTTATGACCGCAAAGTATGCTACATAAAACAGCAGTCAATGCGAAATGAAATGCGGCAAAAGTTGGTCGCGAAATGGAGGGAAAGTCTCAGCTTTTTCTGCTTTGTCTGGCTGCGAAACGAACGCGTTTGCATTCCATTGGCAGACTTCATTGAAATGCCGTTGAAAGTGGAAATGATGGAAATGGTGGAAATGGTGGAAATGGAAATCAATAGCAAATACTCCACAGAAAGTGAAATGGAGGCGGCGAGCAAATACTTTGCCACTTAAAAGTTTCGCTCCAAGTTTATAACGAATGTCTTGCAGGAAACGTGAGGGCACTGCCAGGAAAATATATATCACATCGATTATATATAATATATATAACATTGATTTAGGATTTCTTATGGCCTCTAGGGAGTAATTTAATGTCAGACATAATTGATGTATTCTTTATTTATCCGAGTAATCGATTTTTTTCGAGTGCAGTAAGTAGTTTCTGGCTGGGCCACGTGCTTGGCTGCTAGTCCTGCTCATCAGTTGCCTGTTGCAAACTTGCCTGTTGCTGTTTATGGCCTGCAGGTCTCCAGCCATGGACAATAAAGTGCAGGGCCACCGAGCACAGACAACGACCAAGCCATTGGGACACGTGTGGTCAGGATGGCCAGGAGCTGTCCAAGAGGCAACCGCAGGCCAAATGGGTAACGAGCCAAGTGTGGCAGAAGAAGCAACTTTACAGCGGCAACACTATTACGAGAATTGCTGCAAATAAAGTGCAGGAGGTCCTATTTATGCCATGTTCATGGCTGAGCGAAGGCAGGTCCTTTGATGTGCCCAAATAACCAGACGGGTATTTGAATGCGAATAGAAAAAGTTTGCAAATTGCAAATAGCGAAAGGCGAATATCCCTTGTGCTAACAGACTTGCTAACAGACTTGTCAACGGCTCATCATTGTCCTGAGATGGGTTCCAAGTTGAACTTGGACCGCTTTGATTTCGTGCTTCATTTGGTCTAATCAAACTTTTTGCCAAAAACTCCCACACACACAAAAATCTGCAGCATTTAGTTGGCCAGGCATTTGCTTGTCGTCAGCCTTTCCCTTTCTTGGTTTTCCCTTTAATTTCCAAAAAAACTTGGTTTTTATTAACTTTGCAAAGAATTTTGTGCCAAACAGGAATTTCAACGGAATTTACACTTTTCCGAGGTCCTTTCCTTGCCTTTCTTTTTGTGTGTTATTTTTGGCTTCACACCAGCTCCCAGCTCCCATCTCATGTATAATTTTATTCTTTTGCTTTTCCCGACTGCCGAAAACAATTTCCGCATTATAAAAGGACACCGCCCGAAGGATATATATTGGCAGGCAGGTGCAGGTGCCCGGCAGGATAATTGAACCACTTCGATTGCCAGTCCTTTTGCGTTTTTATGTATTTTTGATATTTTTCGGGCTCATAAACAAAAGGGAAAATCAGTCAGGCGGGCAAAGCATTTAAAGGGCTTTTTAATTAAAAAGTTTTGTTTGCCTACGATCTTGTTCCCTTCCGGTTGAGTATGTATTTGTTTTTCCTTTTTTTTTTTGTGCGTCTTAAGCCTGTTTGCAAGGGTCTTAAGGGGTTAAAGTCATAGATTAAAGTAGAACAAATGTTTTACTTTATTTTCGCGAGTAAAATATATTTTTTAAATATTATTAAAAATTAATTTTTGAACTAGTATTTGAACATAAGGTTAATGGAATTCAATTTATTTAAAGTTTATATAGATAAACTCAAGCAAAACATAAATGCTTAATTAATTATTACTTCCCAACTCGTTTTACACAAAAATAAGAATATTTTTCAGCTCTTCACCTGTTAAAACTAATTTTGATGGTAAAATATATATTTTCAGCATCCAAAAAAGCATCCCTTCTCTCATCTTTTACAATGGCGTAAGCCCTTAATGTATGCATTTCATGGAAAACACAAAAAAATAAAAGCAAGCAAAGCAAAATGAAATGAGAATTCGGTTTTCATTTCATTTCATTTGCTTTTGTTGCATTTCATTTGGGAGCTACGGATCTGCGCTCATTAAATTTTCAGGGCCAGCCGGGGCCAGTGCGAATAATTAAAAAATCACAAATGGCAAATGAAAATGAAAATGAAATTAAGCATAAATTACGAGCGAGCTGCCGGTGACAAGGCTCTGATTTATATATATTTTCATTAATTAAAAATCGAAGTGTCAGAGGCGCGAGAGCACTTACCTTCTTCATGAATGACATCACATTGGTTGGCAACATTTTGACGTTGGTTGTTTTTTGGTTTGGAGTGGTTGTTGGGAGTGGTTTGGTTGTCTCTGGTATGGCGTTTGCTGATTCGTTTTTTGTTTGTATTTAAAGTGCAATTAATCACGCATCCGCCGTGTGGGACGTGTCGCTGGCTCGCTTGTAAGCCGCTTTAAGTCATTGCGTTTTCCATTTGGCTGCAGCGACTGTGGCTGTACCTGTGGCTGCTATTGTTGCTGCTCCTGTGGCTGCAATTATCCTTGCTCCTGGCGGCCAAACCATATTGTTTGGGCCATTTTTCATCGAAGGCCATGTAAATAGGCATTGACATTGGGATTGTGCCATTCACATGTTGTCCCAACTCGCGGATCCCGATTGATTTATGCGATTTATATGTGCTCTGTGTCCTGCGTCCTGTGTCCTGTGTCCTGTGTATTGGGTCTCGCTCACTCTTGGCCCTTAATTAACTTTGGCCATAATTCACAGGCGTTATTATTGCCGCCGGCTGCAGCTGCTCGTCGCGGCGGAAAAGCGTGGAAAAACAGCTACACCGGGAAAGAGGCAGAAAATTATAATTAGTCATTTTTGTGGGTTGAGGTGAAAAAAGGGGGAGAAGGTCGCTTTAAGTGCTACGAATAATGGGCCAACCGGCTTACACCGTACTTAGCCGGGTTCCATAAATTTTCCTACGATAAGCATCGGGTTTTCCACACACACACACACATACACACTCACTCACGCTTACAGATTTTCCAGCACTGAAAAGTGGCGAAAAGTCGAGTCGGGAAAAGTTTATAAGGCGGAAATAATGTGTCGCGTGGCATGCAAAAGTGCCTTTTTCCATTGTGACCTGTATAATGGGCAGTCCTGGCTTTGGGCTAAGTAGCTTAGCCAACGAAACCTTCAAGTTAACTTCGAAAACTGGTTTTCAATAAGTCATTTTTAGGGACCTAGTTTTAGGTAAAGGCAGAAAACAAGGAGAAAAATATGGCAGATTTTAGTGATATTAATTAAAATGTTTTTTTGCCACGGTAACATTTCTTTTAGGAATTATTTTCAAGCTAAGTTTGTAACTTAAATTTATTCGATTTACTTCTTTTCAATTACCAAAAAAAGAACCCAATCAGATTACTGCTTATAATCCCCATTGTTGTAGTTTTTCTCCCTGTAAAGTTGTATAGTTTTCCTCCCTGATAAGCTGCTCTTCTAACCACTTGGCCAGCTTATCGGGCATTCACTTCAGCTGAGATGTACACATTTTCCAAGGGGATTGGGATTGCGATTGCGATTGAGTTTGGTTTTGGTATTCGTCCTGGGCTTTGCCTGTTGCCTGGAAATGGAATTATTAAATGAAATGACCCACATAGCAATTCAATTGTCGAGCGATTCGCTCGATTTGAGCTGCAGCTGCATACAGAGGTTTATATGGGGATGTATGTACGGCAGTGGCTGGCATTTACAATTCCCCTTGCTGCTGCCCGGATTACCAACAGCGGAGTACAGACTACGGATTAAAGAGCCAGCGGAGGAATGCCGATCAAGTTTCAAGTTCGAAACTTTCACCAAGTCATTGGCACAGAATGCAGCTGGGTTGAAAGGGGGTTTTCTCTGGCCATTAAGTGTTCATTGCAAAAGTTCAGGAATTACGAGGCAGCGGGGAAATTGTAAACAAAAAATATCGAGGTTTAATATAAATCAGAAATTTTTATAAAGAAAAATAAATAAATAGTAAATAAAACAAGACAAAAATTGTACTTGTAAGGTAGTAGATAAATATATACATTTTAATTAATATTTTTATATAAAATTATCAGTTAATTCTAATTATAAATATAGACCAAATAATAAGTAATCATTTCTAGTTAAAAATACCGATATTATTTACAAATATCGCTACCATTTCTAGTTAAAAATTCTCCCATATCTCAAATGCATTTAAGCCAACCAAAGGGTTTGTTGTTTTGGCCATTGTAAAGTTTGCATGGGGAAAAGTTCATAAAAAGTGATTCGAGTTGAGCTCGAGTCCTTCTTGGGGACGAAAGGATAGCCTGTGACATGGGAATGTGTTTACGCCAAATGAAATTCACGACTTTTTGCCAAATGAGCTTGGCTCTGGCAAGCGAAACTTTCAAATTGTATTTGGGCAAAAATGAAAATTAGTTGCCGCTTGAAACTGTCAAAATGCCAGCGACAGGACATGGCTCAGTGCAGCCTTCAGCATTCCGCGCAGCGAAATCAGGACGACGATGATGATTTTTCGGTGTAAGATGTAAGGCAAAGTGGTTACAAGTGTTTGTTCGGGGGCGGAAAATGGGTTGGCAGAGCGCGGGAAATGCGACGACAGGGTCTGGCTCGTGCTTACACAAGCTTAGCGCGCAAGGATGTGCTCATAAATTGTAACTTTCCGTTGTTGGTGTTGGTAACAAGCATGAAATCACATGAACACACACTCGGCTGATGCTGCAGGATTCTGCTGGCAAAGTTCCCAGCCTGTTCCCAACTTCGGGGCGGCCTGTAGTTGGCACACAGTTAATTAGCGCGAAATTGGGAGAATGAGCTCGGCAGATTCTGAATCGGGTGGATATGGGCAAGGACACAGTGTGGGACCCCAGGCGGGGCACACTTTGCCAGCGCCCTGTGCATGCTAATGAAACTGATCAGATTGCCATTAGCGTTAAAGGTCAGAATGTGTGGAAATAGTGCATGCATTAAATAAGGTCTAAACAAGATTTATCACCCACACGCTTAGATCCACAGTCCCAAGGACCAAGGACATCGCAATTGTCACGCACAGGCAAACAAAGCTCGGCCGAAAACAAAAAAACTCAGAGCCAAATCGAAATTGAAACGTTCGAAAATAAAGTGGAGGCGAGTTCTAGGCAGGCACTGGGAGAAATTTATATTATTTGTGATTTTAATTGATTAATTTTATACGAAATTTGTTTTTAGAATTCAATAAAATGTCTAAATAACTATAAATTTGGCAAAAACTAAAGTATGAAACCCTCTAAAACCCTCAAATACCTTTCACATTCAAAAACTATATCTCAAATTTTTTTAGTTCAATTTCCCCCAAAGAAATCACTATTTTCTCCCTCTGTAGATTGCGGCAAACGTCCAGTGTCCGGCGATTTATTGCGACTCCCGTCACACAGGGTGTCAAAGTGAATTGTTATGCCGGAACGTGTGCGGGACACAAATTAAGTGCAGGCCGGTCCGAAAATAAATGGGGGAAAAAATACTGCAAAAAGCAATTCCTCAGCCAAATGAAGCGCAACAGCTTCTGAACCGAAAAGGAAATAACACAACAACTACTGCTAGAGCAAAAAATTGTGAAAAATAAACCCGGAGCAGCATCAGGTCCAATTGCAGTTGAGAAATCGCAGCACAGTTCATAAATAAACCGGACAGCAGGGGGCATATCCGCCAGCCGCATCCCCTGCCGCATCCTTTTGCCGGGAAACCGACCTCATGAATGCCATGAATGAAGCGTTGTCAACAAAGCCAAGCAATGGGGGATTTCCCCAGCGAGTCGGCAGCTTACAGAATCCACCATCGACCCATCTCTCCTCTTTATCCTTGTTGCTGGGCTTGTTAACACTCGCCCTACTGTGTGCATTTATTGTGGTCGTCAAGGACCTGGACCTGGAGCTGGAGCTGAACCTGGAGCTGTGCTGAACTAAGACGAGTGCCCAGTTACGCACTCTATCTCTCGAGGTGTGTGTGTGTGAAACTATGAGACATCCTGCTTTATCGATCACAGGAAAATTAATTTGCGTAAGCGAACAATGGAAACGTTTTTGTGGACAAAGTTTAGAGTGTAGGCAAACTTCAAGTCACAGGCAGAAGGCTTCACAGTGGAAACTAAAGCTACAAGGACACTGAAATTACCTTATAAAATGTTAATTTTTTAAATAAATAAGTTTCCAAGTAAAGTAAAAGCAAACTTAGTTTCTTTATAAAGAAAAAGCCATAGTTTCCTAGTTTCCCAGTCTCACTTGTAGCTTTTTCCCTCAGTGCCACTCATCACAAAGGACATTGTAGGCCAAACAGGACTTTTAATGAACCTGCGACCGCCTGTTTCCTGCCTGTTTGTGTTTGCTCTTGGCCATCCCACGGCCAACTGCCAAGTGCCAAACGGACGCGATGTCAACGCCTGGTTGTCGCTGGCTAATTGATGGCAACGGGCTTACGTGGCGGCTACGCGATTTCACTGACTTTTGGTCTCCGCCCGATCCCAGCCTCCTTTCGGCTATATATCCTTTATCCTTGGAAAGGTTTAATTGCTGGAAATAAACAGAAGGCAGAGTGGAAGCGGAGATGCTCCGGATTGTCGGCATGTTGTGGGCTGACCGAACAGATTGCTCTGCCTCTGATTCTGATTCCGATTCCGATGCTGATTCCTATTCCGGGCTCAGTCGAGTTGGGTCTGGAGCAGATGGCACTCCCATTGACATGGCCATTTCCATCTCCTACCTCACTCTTCCATGCCGAACACGTACGCAGCGAATGAAATAAAACTACGCCCATCGAAGCAACGAAACGTTGAGCTTTTTGCCGGATAGAACTCTGCTCTACAAACAAAGGCTGGCAATCGTTTAAACTGCTGCCAAACTCAATTATTCAAATGGGTGTAGGCGTATGATTGGGGTAGGGGGGTGCTGGAGGCGTGGCACACACACGCATGATGTGCCTCAAGTGGCACTCGCTTTGCGGTCGCTGCAATTTGACATTTAATCAAAGCGAAAGCCTAACCGACAGCCACTCGAGTAACATGCCTCGATATCCATTCGAGGGCCCGTTTTTGTGGTGGATAACTCCTGGAACTCCTGGAGGAGCCACCGCCTGACGCGTTGTTCCGTCTCACCACTCCATCTTGTATCCAGACTTTCATCTTAATTGAAATCGAATCAAAGTGTTTTCACTTCGCCAAATGAAATTGTCTGCTGCACGCATTGTTCTGCTCACAGGATCTACTTTCTTGTTTGGTTTTGCCAATCTGCTTGGGCCAACTGTTGCCACCAACTAATGACCTGGCATTGTTCGGTCCTTGATTTTACACTCAATTTGGCTGGCATTGTGGCTTATTGTTTCATAAATTATTTATTAGAAAATTTTATTTGCCCAAGCTATCGTCCCCCGAGGAAAGCTCCCGGGGAATTACTTGTCCTGGCCCGGTTTGGCTTTTGTGTTGTGCTGTGCTGACAAGGATATGAGGTTATTTGATTACCAACTCCAACTGCAGTTCACAATATAGCCAGAATTGCGTGCCACGACTGACAAAGGCGATTTTGGGCCACCAGATTGTGGTAGCAATATGGTTGCGTTCGATTCTCCTTGACTTCTAGATTGAACAAAGCTTTTAAGGTGGGAGGGTTGAGGAGGTAGGGTACCCAAAACCCATCGTCCAAATGCACTAAACACAATCGCACACATCAAACGGCAGGCGAGTGCTTAGCAAATATTACGCACACGCTCTGTTTGCTATTAGCCGGAATTACGCATACGCCCTGTGCGCAGTGCAGACATTAAAGCACGGCGAGAAAAAAAGGCCTTAAAAAAATAAATATTGGCAATATCGGAAAAATGTAAGAAATTTTAATTTTTAACAAACGTTTTGCTTGTGGAAACTTTCTGGGATTTGCAATTCTATAATTCATGAAATATAGGGATTTCTAAGACGTTTCAAGACAAAAATCAGCTTGAATACAAAGTAACTTAAAAAACAAATAATTAAAATTTAAGATACTTGAATAATTTCCCGCTAAAAATTACAATCTTCCTTCACCACAACCATAAACACCTAAAGTATATGGCGTTTTGCAAGTTTTCCCGTCAAAGCCAAGTCAAAACATATACAATTTCCGTAACACGCAATATGATAAGTGGTTTTAATAAAAACCAACTTAAAAACCGTAATTTAAAGAACTGTAAATGTGGGTTTTCTCTCCCTGTAGACACACCACAACGAGCGGAGCCAAAATCAACTTGATATGGATATGGATACGCTGCTCAGCTGGGCGAGCGAGCGCTCATTAACGCTTTGTAAGCTGTGTGCAGCTCGACGAGCGCTTTCCCATTTTCCCCCCATTTTCTTTGCATGACAACACGCAACGCACGCCCCCTCTCTGGGCGAAGGATATGGAACAGGCGCCTCCCCTTTTGCGCATTTATGATGTCGCGACGTGGCAACTCATTAGGAATGCGTGAAATTCAACGCAGGAAAAGCAGAATCTCCAAGGGGAAGGATGCCTATATAGAGATGGGGTATGAGCACGGGTATTTCAGTACATAATTGTCGCCAATTCCGGGGGCTAGTGTCATAAAAAAGAGCACCAGGAAACGCTACTTAATTCCCTTATTAAGGCGTCATTTTTATGCATCCTTTGATTCGCCGCACTCCACCCCCCGGAGACATTGCAAAAAAACTTTATATTAATTACGCACGGCTGGCATAGAAAATTAAATCAAACGGCGCAACAAAGAACACAAAAGCCGAGACACAGAAAACCCCAACCCAAAACCCAAACGAAAACCAGCAAAAAAAAGGCTTAATGGCCGTTAAGCGATGGCACGACCGTAAAGATTTCGAAAGACTGGGCCAAAGTGACCGCAATTAATTAACCACAAGGCGGCAAATGCCGCTGGCAATAAAAAATAATTATAATTATTTTCAGCAAGTGCGCGGGAGATGAGTTTCGAAGCTGCACAGTACTTATTGTTTAAGTAAAATACTTACAAGTCTACGAATAACTAAGGAAAATATCATTTAAAAATATATAATAGATATATATTTTGACTTATCTTTTATTTAATTTTAAAACTTATTTTTATTAGTGAAAGCTTTCCATAAATATTTTTGTAGTTATAAGTTCACGAATAATTTATTCCACAACTTAAAATAAAATCCAATATCTACTGTTCAAGGCTCTTTCAGATTCGTGGAAAATCGCCCGGAATATAATACCAAATTCTACGCATTCATTGCGTAATTAAATGCCGGCGTAACGCTGCTGAGCTGGGCAAAGGTTAAGCTGACTGGCTGTCAAGGCCCGGCCTTTGTACTCAAACATATTGCCGGTTAATTATTCAGCATTAGGCATGGCATGGCAGGGCAAGGCATATGCATGAATGATGTACCAATGCCAATGTCAATGTCAGCATCATGGCCCGAACTGTCGGCCAACTCAACTCAAACTAAACTAAACATGCTGTGGTAAAAGCAGCTCAACGGCCTCATGAACTTTTGCAGCGCATCTAATGCGAATTCAATGTCGTCCTGGCCCTCGTCCCTCCGATGCCCCTGGCCCTCCCTTTCGGGTCGTGTCTTCAACTCGTCCTTGGAAGGTCGACCTCGTGGCTCGTCAGCAACGCTTTTGAAGCAAAGTCAATTAAAAATATGAGCGCAAACTAAATAAATTGTCATAAATATGCAGAAGAGCAGAGAAAATACATTTTAGCAAAGGATGCGACACAGCTGTGAGTCGGAAAACTATCGAAAGGTTTTTCATTGTAAACTTTTAGTTAAAAACCAAAGTTTATGTAGGAAAGAATCTAATTTTATATCAATTTATTTATTTATTTTTTTTTAATTTATGATGTTTCTTAATGAAAATAAAATATATATTTTTTAACTTTTCTTCTTGTTATATTTCCCTTATAAAATAATTTCCATATTACATAAAAATACGATACATTTCTCTTTCCCTACACATCGCTATTGGCAACCTGGATTTTGTTTGAACCGTCTCAATTACTTGTTGTGTACCCTGTTCCAGCATTATGCATAATCATGTCGCCGGAGCCAGCCATCTCCATCTACCCATCGATATCTATGACTTGGCGCGTGTGTCTCACAGGGCGTATACTCGATGTCCCTGCTGTCATTATTGTTATTGCTGCTGCTGCTGCTGTTGCTTCTGCTGATGCTTTGTTGTTGTGCTTACTTATCGCACACACAACACACAATACACAACATGTGTCTGGCCTGTCGCCGATGTCTGTCTGCGGTTGTGTTCTCTTCTGTATAAAACGAGGTTTTCCCCGGCGCCTTGAGCTGTCTCTGTGCTCAGTCAGGACATTCCTTGCATCTCTCACCGCAGGCCAGGCAAAGGCTGAGAGCCGTGTAAATTGCATTGCCAAAGCTCGGGGGATACACGGAGGAGAAGCAAAGCCAGCAAAGTGAGTGTATTTCCATTCCTACTAGCAAGATATTTTGGCATTGTTACACAGCCTTTTAAGTATATTAGAATATTGGGAATATAAGATATTCAAAGGCATTCCAGAAATCCTAATAAAGGTGTTTAATTAAGTCTTGGATTAACTTAAGAAGGTGTTGTACTTCAAGTAGTTAATTTTAAGGCAACTTGGAGGATACCCTAAATAAATGTAATTTGCCTTAATAAAGCGCCTTTACAAATGCAAATTCCATATTTAAAATGCTTATTCCTACTGCAATATTTAACAAATCTGTGCGGCGGAAGGTCAAATGTCAGCCCAGCTCAGACAGAGAGACACATATTTAATACCCACAATCGCACACAATCTGCCTCTGCCCTTTTGCATTTAAAATTTATGAAATATTCAGGCATATGTATTCATTAATTTGATTGCGAACCGAAATTGATGCATTTTTCATAGAGCCTGTGCAAATTGGCTTTGACTTTTCGGCGAAATGAATTCGCAAATTGAGCTAATTCAACCAGATGAAGCACTAATTATACGCGATTCCAGCTTCTATTTTACGGCCAGCCTGCAGGCGTATTCAATTAAAATTCGGGCACAAAAATCAACATTCGATACCAAATCCATTACCAGATAATTTATGACAAATTCGAAAAGAAGGGCCAAGGCAAACACAGAGAGAGGGAGAGAGAGTCCTTGCCTGCTTTTGATGTTTTCCCCCTGCGGCTAATTGTAACATATTGCGTATACGTCGCGTGGACAGGCGGCTAAATCATTTTTCATGATAATGTATTTAGCGTGCATATTAATCAAACGCACACAAGGATGAGACGGAAACCGCAGCGAAGGCATTCCGTTATTGAATGCCACAATTTAAATTGATCCGCAAGCAATAGCAAAGCAATAGTAATTGCTGTGGTTTTCTTAGGGGGCACAGATGAGGCCCTCAGACAAGGCCCAAGACAGGCCAGACCGATGGCAACCGAAGCCATTACTCGACCGCATTCCATATCCTGGCAGTCAGGATTCTCCGCTTTTCGGCCTGAATGCTGCCCGAGTGCCGCCGGCAACGCATATTGTTCGTTTGCCTCGGATTCTGCAACTCAAACCTAATCATCTGCGCACAGTAATCCCATCATTTGTAATGCACACTCACACTGGTTTAGCGGGGGAGAGCACTGAGAGAAAATTATAACTAAATTTGTAGTATTTGTAAAAATATCTGAGAAGTAAGTTACTAAACTCGTGGACTTGATGCTGTTAGGGAAGCAATTTAGTTTGCTAAGCAATCTGTTTCCTAAGTTTAATTATATTTTCTCTTTGTGTAATCACAAAAATACAAAAGGAAGTCGGTAGGCCTCTCATCTGGCCATTGTGGCAACAAATTACCTGTGCGATTTGATTTCATTTCCGTTCTTCTGGCGCCGCCTTCACTCCCATACTCAGGCCACGTCTTTCTCCTCCCCGGCTTGTGGTTCAGTTTCAGGTTCAACTACAGCTCCGAATTCGGTTCCAGATCCATTTACAACTAAATCATCATTGGCGACGGGTCGGCATCCTGCTGTTTGCTGCTGTCGTCGATGTGCATTCGGTTTTTTGGCTTTCGATTCGAAATCGTGCTGTGTGTGCTGTGTGGGGAAAACAGGAGACTGGATGTGAGCATATCCTGGCATTAGACAGCTGTCGGATCCGAAATTTGGGGCATAAATCAAATGTTATATTCGATCGGGCGGAAAGCTTGGGCCTAAACTGCAATCAGGCGCGAGCTCTTCACTCTCGCCTTCCTCAAATTCATCAATTTTCATTGAAACGAAATCAATCTTAGTTACAATAAATTTAATTTGCACACCTCTTGCGAGGGGAATTTTTTTCCTGAAGGTATTTTGATTTAGTTTTGAATTTGGGTTGGTTATAAATTAAGGAATTTAATTCCTTTAAAGAATTTATAATTTGTCTTAGTTTTTTAATGATGAGATTTTAGATTTAATTTAATAAGAAAATAAAATAAATTACTTATTGATTTTAAAAATGTTGAAATACAAAGTTGGAATACAAAGAAATACAATCATAAACCTTTAAATTAAATTTGTTACAATAAATTTAATTTACACAACTTTTCCCCAGAAGGGTTTTTGATTTTAATTTTGACTTTTGAGTGGTTATATATTTGGGAATTTAATACCTTTGCAAGGTATAATAGTTTTTGTTCGTTTTTCAATACATAAAGAATAGATTGTAATTTGAATTTGATAAGAAACCAAAGAAATACTAAAAAAAAAATCATCAAAAAATTAAACAAAATTTACTTGTAATTGCCAGGCTATAATAAATCCCATCATCTTCTCGAGTTTATCGATTCCCTGCGCAAATATCTCTCTATTAATACTTTATCACAGCATCAGACTTGGCTCGACTGTTTGCCATATACTCCAAGTACTAAGTACCTACTAAGCCTTGCCCCTCTTCCCAAGGGCTAGCGGCGGGGGAGAAGGTATATATATTTCTATCATAAATTCGGCTGACTTGGAAACTTTTCGATGGCTGCGATGTGGCATTTGTGGGCCCTGTTGCTGTTGCTATATAGCCATGGCTCTGAAGCCTTCTTCTTGCGGCTGTTGTCGTTACTCTCGTAATTATGAAAGTTGGCCAACTGGGCTGCGGCCGCGTTCGCGTCCCTTGGGGGCATCAGGCAACTTCTTAACAATGCGGACGCTGCTGCCGCCACCATTTTCCCCCCATTTCTTCAATTTAGCCTTCGTTTTGCGCCTTGAAGTATGCAACAGCAAATTGTATTGCCTGCATGGGTATTGTGAGTCCCATTTGTGAGCTCTACTAATGATAGTGTGGGTGGAATTTCGGGCACAGGACATCCTCATTACATTCGAGGACTCTGGCACATTCAGAATGCAAAATTGCGGCCAAAAACTTTGCGACTTACGAGAAGCTGTTGTTGAAAGTTTGTTTAAATTAGTAAATGAGAAATATAGAAGTGTAGTTGTTGGCCCAGGAAGTTGTCAATGTCAGTGGCAGCACTTGGCCTTGGCCATCCGTCGGCAGCTCGAAAAACAAGGGCATAAATTAGACAAGTGGAGAACAGTGTGCGATGAGGGTTTGTAATTTAAATTAATTATTAAATTTGCGAAAGAAATAGGGAATTAGGAAAATAATAACAAGGATTATAACTTACTTTTGGGTGCACTTTGAAAAGAGTGAACTAATAAAATATTTAAAATTGTGTCTTTTCATTAATATTTTTAAACTGTAGTAATCTTTATATTTTACAAAATTTTAGAAGTAATATTTATCTTGGCTCTTAGACCACTGTTCCTTTGCTTTAAGCCTAGAAAGCTGAAGTTTCATCAGGCTCAAGTCCACCAAGTCCAAGTCCATTTTCGACAGCATCAAAGTCAGTCAAGCACACGGGCCGTAGCCCAAAAAACTTGGCCGAAAGTATGCAAAGCCCGGGCCAGAATGAAGCAAAATTATGAAGCACTGCCAAATTCGTTCAAATTGCCAGACAGGATAGCCCGGCACAGGACAGACTGGCAGCCAGTTGGACTTCCTGGACGTAGACGTGCCGAGAGCTTGGGGACTGGAAAAAAGTTAACGCAGGCCACGTAGCCACTTCACTTCGATCCCCCTGCTAACTTGTTTTTGTTCAATCAACAACAACATTGCCATCCATTGTTGGTGTCGTCACGAGGCATTCAGCCTCGGGCCTCCAAGCCTCCTCAAGCCTTCGCAGGACTCAGGACTCAGCCTTTAGCGTCGCTGTCGCCCGCTTGTTTGTCTAAGCCCAGTGAAGTGTACCAAAGATATTTGCGCCCGATATGCGTTCAGGCATTTCGGGTTAAGAAGCAGTTTGCAGGAGAATCAGAGCCTAGTTTGTGCACAGAAAGAAAAATATAAATTTGAGCAAGAATTACTATAAGAAATAAGGATGAATAGAAAATGTTTTGTCCTAGAAAATTATATTTTTTTCGGCAAATTTATTGATTTAATTATATTTTTAAATTATAAAAATTTTCATTGATATTAAATTTACCTTTAGATAGCTTCGAAAAAACAACTGAAATAAATTCCCCTCAGTGTAACTGCTTATGCCTAAATGACTGTATCACTCAATACCCAGAAATATGACAAAGAGAGTACTTTGGGACCCAATAGAGCAATAACCAGGCGGCTGGCAAACAAGTATTTTACTTAGAACGCTCTTTCTGCCTAATGAGCCATCCTGTCAGAGCCGGGTCTCACATCCTGGCGACGGAAGAGCACCGGACACACGTGTGCCTTTGATTTGAATGCGACAAAAGAAATTAGTTCCATATGCAATAGGAGTTTGGGGTTTGTTCACGCTCCGAGGATTATTTGGAGCAAAATAAAATCATTTTCACTGCCGTTATGACTGTATGGAGTCCTAGAAGCGGCTTGTTTCCCTCTTTTAATTACTTGTTTTTGTTGAGCTAAAAGTCTTGTTGCCGAAAAAATCTCCAGAGAGGTTGCAAAAAGTTTTAGGCCATAAAATATTTTATGCCACAAATACGAAATACGAAATACAATACACAATGCTCAAAGCGTTTTCCCAGTACTTAAATGTGTTAAATTTTTTATTGCTCAGCTTTAAAGTCTCTAGAGAGAAAAGATCTCCTGACGTTTTGTTTCTACTTCGAATATATATATCAAAGAGCTGGAAATTTATGGAGCCATTCATAAAATTCAAAGCACACAAATGCTTCCAATTTGCAAGGAAAATCGTAAAAAGTCCTGCCAAATTGAAAGCGATATCAATGCAAATAAATATGTGTATATAGGAGAGAGAAGGTTGTAGTATTGGGTAGCTAAATGTATTTAGTCTGCATATGGCAGGAGCAGCCACACCAGCAGAGTTAATAAATTCCCAGAAAGCAAACTTTATAATCTAATCCCAAGTTATTAGCACCCGCTCTCGCTCAGCAGGAAAAATCTGAAAATGGGGAAATGGCAAGTGGCTGAACGGAGGATGTGGGAGGAAAACGCATTCACTTGTGGCATCGCTGCTTATTTTTTCCTTTTGAGAGCGACATTTTTCCAGGCTAGGGCGGCGCAAAAAACTTGATTCATGGACCGCTCTTTTTTCTATGGTCAGTTGTGTGAGTGGTGACCAGCGTTCAACGAGGCGTGGATCCCTTTCGGAATAGAGTCCTTTTTATGGCCCCTTGTGGGCGGTTGGCTAGCGGCGCGCAGTGCTGGCAGCTTATCTCTTTTCCGGACAGGTCCATTGTGGGAAGGATTTAAGGGGATATCTAAGAGAGTTTGTTTTCATAAAAAATTAAAGGTTTTGTTGTCTTAAAAAATTAGCTTTTTCTGTAGGAAATTTGAAAGATATTTATTAATGTTTTAAAAGACTTTAACACAAGCTAACTTTAGGGTTAATTGAAATCAAAGATGATTCATTTTGTACGAATTGTAAAGAAATTTTTTTGAAATAGAACCCATTTATTTAAATGGTCTACGCTTTTATCCCTTATTTATAATGCGTTTAATTATTTAAGAAAAAACTACAAGCCCTGCGCAATCAATGCTAAATTTAATTAAATTCAAACCAGACAAGTTTGGTTTATGTTCGCTTATTGTTGTACCTTTTTTTAAACTCAAAGTTTTCCTTTTGTTATATTTTTTTCGCTCCTTTCAACTAGATTTCGCCAGACATCACTGTTTTTAGTGGGTGGCCTGTGCGTTGACGGCAAGTTTCACAAATGATTTCACATTTTTGCATAAATAAATGTCAAGTGTGCGCCGGAGCATGCTGAGAGTTGCTGACAGTTTTCTAATAAACCCAAAGAGGCAAAGAAAACAGGATAATCAGCGCGCACGACAGGGATAAGGGAACGGAGACCGAGCGAGCAACAAGTAGGATATTGTATATGAGAGCTCGAGTCCTTGTGTGTGTGTGTGTGCGTCCACTTTGGCTTAGCAATAATAATAACCTTGGCTGCCATGATGCCTGCCATTTTTCAATGTATGCGGTGTATGTGTGTGGGTGGTTGGTAGGAAGGTCCTTTTCCCCATATATGAAAATGACAATTTCCATTGCCACTACACAAAGGCCCGGTGCTGGGTGCTGCTGCTGCTGCTGCTATGGTTATTTTAGGATTCCCCCGGCAACGTTGGCAATTTTAATAATGTTTACTTAAGGCGTAGCCTTAGATCATCTGACTTGCTGGGGGGGTGGTTGGAAAATGTGGGAAAAGTGGGAGAAAATAAGGCGGAAAATGTGGCCAAGAAGAACGCACTGCAGCACCCCGTGTGTGCAGCGAGGCATGCCAAATGACAGCTGCTAGCAGCTCGGTGGTGGAGAATGGAAAATGCCAGGAGCTGGCCATAATAAGCAGGCCATAAGATGCAGCACACTATTTGCAGCTATGCCACTATGACAATTCCTACGTGTTCTGTGTGTGTGTGTTCTTCTTCATCTTTAGCCGGTCCTTTGAAGGCACCGACCCATTAGACCCATAATTTATGTCCCCACTCCCACGTCCAAAAGTCACATTATCCCTTTTTCGCACAGAAAGCATTTATATAAATATCATTTTAAGCTGCTGCAGCTGCTGCCTAATGAGCGGCTTAAAGTGCCCCAATAAAGGTCCAGAGCTTCCGCTTCCTGGAAATGTATTTCTGTAGCTTGAATGCTTTTCCCTGCAAATCACAGCAGCAGTTGCAATCTCACAGTCTGCTGGGGACTTATCAAAGGACCTGCAGGAGAAAATCAACTAGTGGAATTTGCATTTAAAATGCATTTTGCCAAGGGCAACACGAATTGCTTGGCAATCAGATATCAAGATCCAATATTCCTGGCAAATTTCAGCAGCATTTCCGAATGTTGCCATTTATGTGGAAAAGAAATTCGGTTCACAGTGCGTATGGGTAATATGGTAGCATTGAAAGTCCAGGCAAGTGGATGAGAGCACAGCTTCCTTTGTTTAGCTTAATATTTTCCCGAAATGTCATAATACAATTTAGTCTATTTGCAGATGGGAATTAGTGGAAGCTGAGATATTTTACCTGGAAGCTTCAGGGTTTATGGTTTTCTGAAAAGGAACACTTCATAATTTCTAAAGATAGACCACAGATTTCCAACAAAAACGTATTTAGCTTCCTAATAATTCTAGAAATTAGTAAGACAAATGATTTTGTTGAATTCACTCCCAAGTTCCCAGAAATTCCCCTCACTTTGGCACCTTAGAAACCACTCAGCCCACCGTGCGTATACGCAATAAGTGTTTTTCCCTTTCCCTTGGCACTACCAGGCAATATTTGGAATAGAAAGAAAGGAAAATGGCTTTGATTTGCATGTGGGATACTTTCAGCTGCCTTTGTTTGTTGCTCGCATAAGACTTTCGCCCAGAAAAAAAGAGAAAAAGAGAACATATTGCCGTTCATGCGTTTATATTGGAAAATATTGATTTACCTGCTATCAAAGACAGCTGCGACTCGTTCGACTTGTATTTGCCCTCCTTCCCGCCTTTATGTATTTGTGTTTGCATTTGCCAGGACCTTTAGGATCCTGCATACGCTGTGCTGTGCCTTTATGCTCCAGTTGCGGGCCATAAACGCAATAATCAATATGGATTGTCGGGGCAAAGGCGCGCAGGATGAGGATGGCATGTGATTGTAGCAAAGTGCCAGGATCCAGGCTCCACCGAGTAGACCATGCTGAGAAGGACTCGACTGAGAGAAGGACTCAACAAGTGCAGCTCAGGCCACATCATTAACATTTGCCGGAGCAGCACTCAATGTCAAGGCAAAGACGTGGCTGGAGGCTTAAAAAAAATAAAATAAGGTATCCTTGCACATTTCTTGTGTATTCCTAAGGTCACAAGGGCTAGACGCGAACGAGGAATTTTATTTTCCTCACCTGGACTTGTTTGGGGTCTTACAGAGGGCTTATTTTCAGAATGGCCTTCAGTGCCAAGCGGCAACAAATGACTAAGAAGCCGCAAAGAAATTTAAATTATTTTTTAAAAGCAGGAAAAATACTTATAGATCAAGAAAGCAGCTTTATATCTCTTGATACAACTTTGAATATTTCCCAGAAAATTCATGTGTAACTTAATCTCCACGATTGACTTAAACAGAAATGCTTATTAATTAAAACCTTTCTTTCAAGCTATAATTTCTTCTCAAAATAATATATATATAAGCTTTCCTGTGAATTGGATTCTTAAACAAGGACACATTTCACTTTCTCACTGATATCAAATGAAAATACAAATAGCAAAGAGTTCTAAGAATTTTCTTGCCTATTCTCAACTGTTGAAAGGTTGACCCAGAAGTCGCCTTGGAAAATACTTTTAAAGTAAATCTGGCAGGCAATCATTTTTTCATTTCACTCTCTCTCTTGCTGAGGTATTTTTAGAAATGCTAATAATTCACTCCGAAAAGTGTGAGCTGCCTTTGGGGTCGTTCCCATACATTTCTGACTTAATAAGTTGACAGGAGCAGTCAATCAGCGTCGTGGCTTCCACCTACGCACATATCCTGCCAGGGTTTCCCATTGCCCTTCAGGCAGCTCTGATTTTCCCAGTCTCTCCAGCTCTGAATTTTCCTCCCACACCACACTTTGATTTCCCCTTAGAATTTCCCTTCTCACACACACACACACACACACAGAGAGGTGTTTGCTGCGTGCGGCAGCTCATTTAAAAATCATTGTCGGAGCCTGGCAAACTGTATCTTTAATTAGCACAAGGACCTCTCCGGAACAGATTTCATGGCTCGGCACATGTTAAATGCAAATGCCAAATGCCCTGTGTAATGGCACAGCTCATAAAATCTACCAACTAATGCCGCCTTTCACAAGTTACACGCACTTCGGACGGCTATGTAGCCTGTTGCTTGAATCTCTGAGATTTTACAGGGTATATATATGGCATTAAGGAGGGTATTATTATTTTGAGGGGATAGATGGCACTGTGTGGTGTATTCTTGGGAAGTTTCAAAAGGGAAAATAATATTTTAACTATGACTTTGAGATGGTTAAAGGAAGATATTGATATTAATGCTGTTAATATACATTTCTCGGATAAATTTAAAGAAAATGTATTAAGGATCAAGACCGGATTCTATGGTATTTATAATTTATATTAAAAATTTATATTAAAAATTATAAATATAAAAAGCATAAAATCCGTAAATTAATGGTTTAAAAGGCTAAAAATTGAAAAGATATATATTTAAATTTATATCAAACAGAAGGTAAAATCTGATTTTCATTTCTTAAAAATTAAACAATAAAATTATCAAAACTACATTTAAGGTCCACCGAACTTAGTTAGATTTACAAAACCTTTTCTTAAAAGGTATTCCAAATTTCACACAGTTTTCATTATCTGTTTTTTGGTTGCTACTTGGGTAAGGGTTCTCTGGGAGAAATAATGCGGTTCGCTCTGTTTGTGCAAAACGTTACTTTGCGCAAAATTATGCAAATTTGATGTGCGTTTTGTTGGCAAGAGAAATGCGTTGGTTCTTCCAGCTGTGTGTGGGTGCTTTCTGTATGGTTTGTATGGTTTTTTGTGTGGTTTCTGGCTGGTTTCTGGGTGCTTCCTGGGTAGTTTTACGGGGCTGCAGCGACCGCATGCCAGCCAAGACCTGAGCAAACAGCACAAATGCGCAAGTTGCTCGGACAGCAGACAAAGTGCAGGGCAAACAGAGCAGAACTTAAAATAGGGAGCACACATACATGCATCACTTGGCCAAAACAAACGAAAGTTGCTGGAAATAAAACCAAACATTTGTGTTCTCAGTGCCGTACTGTTAATTTACGTCCGAAAATAACTTAAACTTTAACTTCCAGAACAGGTGCTGGCAGACAAGTACGACCGGGGGTCCCTTAAAGTTTCAGCAAAATCGATGGCCTCCAGAAAAATAATTTCTCTTCCTGCCGGGGATATTATTTTCCCTTATTTTTTGCAGGTTCCTTTTTATTTGGTTATTTGCTAGCCAGGAAAAGTCCTGCTCGTCTACGGACTAATCTGATCAAAGCGGCGTAGCTAGGAAAACAATTTCTGCAGCAAATGAAAGAAAAACACGAGATTCGACCGAAAGTTTTTTGTACCGTCTTTGTTGTGGGCGATGCCGGAAAAAGGAAAGAAACAAGCCAGGACCTTGTAACCGGAAACCACTCACACAATCGCCAAAACACACACACATATGGGCGGGCAAATAAACTGCTCATTATTATGCAAAGTTTTCACTTTTTCGCTATCTTGCGGAAGTGTAAGTTGAGCGACTTCACTGAGGCAAAAAATAAAGTTTGGGAGCTCTTTAAAAATGTAGGAAGCGCACATTAAATGGGAATTGCATATTTATGTGGTATTTTCTAGCTGAATAATAATATAAATACTTAAATTTCGATTGTTAGCCTAAGAGAATTGGTAGAAACCAAATAAATGTTATAAAAATACATATATTTATTCTGTAGGCTTCTTAAAATGTTCTAAAATACTTTAAAATATTTAATTCAGCATACAAATATTTATTTTATTCAACCAAAGAATCTGTATTTTTAAGAGAGTTTCTAAAGTACAAATGAAAGGAAATTCTTTAATAAATTCCAAGATTAAATAATATATTATTCGTTTTTTGTGTTCCTTTAATACCTGAATGTCTTTTCTAATTTTAAATTAGCTTAAAGGCATTTTTCTCCGTGTCCCGCCAGAAGCAACAGTCGGTCGGATAACACTCCCTGGTGCCCCCAATTTAATTGGCCCACTATACGTATACGTAATACGCATCCGAATACATATACATCGTATTTGAAAGGGGAGTGGCCCGAATCCGAACAGACGCTGGCATATGGCCAGTGGACCCGGCCAGGCTTAATGCTCTCGCATTTGGCTCCGTTTTCCGGCTAAGCACACGCCTGGGATTTCGGGCCTGGCTTCTCGACAAACAGAAATGACTGAACATAAAGTGTAGAGCGGACTCGCGGCGCAAAATGCGAAATGTGAAATGCGAATTTGCCAAATATGGAATTCAATTTGCGGTGGGCGAAAGGGAAAGTCAGGGGAGCGAGCAGGATATTTGGCAAAAAGCGGCGCTTAATGCGACAGAAAATGTGTTGCTGTGCCACGCAAAAATGAGTCAACAAGCAAAACAACACAGAAAATGTGTAAGAAAAAAAGAGGCCTTAGCCAAATTTATACACATATTTGATTTATGACCAAGCTCAGCAGCAAAAAGTTTGGAGCTCTCTGTGCCGCTTGGCTTTGCCAATTTTAAAGGCCCCAAAAGAACGAAGGACGAAGGACGAAGGCTTGCCACCAGTTACCAGGAACCAAGCAGCAAGTACCAAATAGCAGCCAAGCCACCAATCACCAATCAGCATATGCACGGCCACGCAAACAAACACAAACAAAGGAGCGCTACCACAGAGACCAAAAGCCACATTAGGGTGATCCTTTCAAGTCGGTGATTATAATAGCTAATTTCCAATGATCAAGAGGGGTAAGAAAATATTAATTAAAAATATTAAAGAATTTTTTTTAAGTCCCTGACTCAAGAGATATTGTAAGCACATTGTATTTCGTTAAATAAAATATTATTTTAAGGAGATATATACCCGGCAAATTTATTGCAAGTCTTAATTTATATTTTAAATATATATGTATATACTTAACAAATTTCCTACAAGTCCTAATTAAAATTTTAAAAATATAATCTCACATAGGACACAATTTAAAGCTGTACTTTAGTTCCAAAACTGAACAAAAACAAGAAGATTTATTGACTTTTGCATAGCATATAAGGCCATGTTTTATAGGAATATTTTCTCAAAAGCTGAACATATTTTTATAAATTATAATATATCGAAAACAATTGCTTTGGTTAAAAAAAAGGCAACCACTTTTGTATTACATACATTTTAATATACTCCAACCTCATTACCTTGATTCTCTCTCCCTTTATAAACACTTGAAAAGGGATGATAATTTTTAAGTATACACGATAATAAGGACTTAAATTACCGCCTGCAAGGTTCATCCTAACGTACACACACACACACACACACCGAACGCGCCTTGAAGTATGCAAATGAAAGCGACCGTTAAACATGCCAGGAAAACACGCCTCAAAAACAACTGGCAACAAAACCAGAACGTAATTGCCTCGTTTCATTTTTAATAACTGTCAATCCTTTTGGCTCTTTTTCCCCTACCCGTTCCCCTTTTATTTTCCCTTTTCCCTACTGTTTCACCCTCTTTTTCCAAGGGAGCGGCAATTGCCTTGTAATTTCTGCGCCCATGAGAGCACATGAGAGGCGATACCACGAAAACCTCAAAAACCACAGCCACGAAAACCGGCGAAAAACAAACCGAAAAAATGTCGGCATTGTACAGAACATCCAGATGACACAAAAATAAAAAAAACATACTTGAAGGGAGAATTGTCTACTACTAATACTCTGCTCACCAAACTCGAGTTTAGGCAATCAAACTAAATTGAATACATTTTGGCAAGGAAGTTATCTAGTCCCGCAAATAAAATCCAACTGAGATGAGGAATATTTATATGTCATAACGAATATATACTCTTCTCTCACTCTAGGATTTTGGCCCATAAAGGGTATTTTATTGTCAACGAACCGCAAATAGTTTTTGCCCCATTTCCTGTTCTTTTTTACAGCCAAAAGTTTGGCCCCAGCTCTCTGGTTTGATAAATGTTTGTCCCAACTTTTGGCACAAACTGTTGCTCTCTCGGCTCTCGGCTTCCACATTGCATTGTAGCGATATCAGCCAAAGCCACAAAAAGCCACGAAAAAAACCCAACAAAAAAAGAAAAACAAAGTGGAAAAGCCGAGGAAAAAATAAGGAAATTTACCTAAAACTTTAGGCAAACAGCCTGGCCTTGGGCTCAAAGCTGCGCCCTGCAATATTTAGCTAAAAAGCGTGGTTCAACTTTAACATTTTGACAGTGCTGCTGAGGGTTTCCATTTTCAGGAAATATTCTTTTATAGAAAAAAAAACCTATTTTTATTCACTAAAAAATCTATATTTTATGTATTTCTTAACAAAGTTTTCAGAGGAAAATTAGCCAGCAGGATAAGTGATCCTTATGTCAATTTATTCTGTCAAAACATATTTTACAGTAATTTTCCTAGGTAATTCAAATATTTATAATATTTTTTTTTTACTATTTATTTAAGAATTTATAAATAAATATACCAATGTTTTCGTTAACAAATTTACATACCAAAGGCATCACTGCATTTCAGGGAAATTGCTTTCAATTTAAGTTTGGACCCACCCACACTTTATTTTTGTTGAACTTTCTGCTTTCCGTATTCTGTATTCCTTGCTGCCTGTTGCGGGCCCTGGACCCTGGCAAATGCATTAATCATTTCGAGAACACAACACTGCCACTTCAGTTCACTTCAGTTTGGTTCAGTTCGGTTGGGTTCAAAGTGTCAAACTCTCCTGTAAACGTGGCCCTTGGGCGCCAATTACATTAATCAAAGCATAAAGCGTAAGCTGCACTCATAACACGACTCTTAGCTGGCTCAAATATTTCATTAGGCCAGCCCAGACCACTCCAAGCCCAATACCATCCTGCGGCAATCCAGTCACACTCCCCTTCGCCTTACGCCGACCCTTAGGAAAGGGCATAAAATGTCAATTTTGCGCAAAAACTGAGAGCGAGAATAGCCAAACAATGCGGCAAATTTTGTTTGCCAGGAAGAGCGATGAACACTTAAAAAAATGTAAGAAAAGGTATTTTATTAGAATTTTATTAGATAAATAAACTTGACTAAATTGAGATTATTTGAGATTATTTGTTAGAAAACATGTTTAAATATTTTCCAGAATATCCTTTGCTAAACTCAAGGTAAAAGTTACCTTTTAAAATTCAGGAAATATAATTTTTCCGAGTGCCTGGTTGGTATCACCAGCTAGCCAGTTGCGCCATTATCAGCTGCTTTGAGCGATTACACCTCGCAGAAACAGGGATGAGCTGGGGAGCTGGCACCAGAGAGTTGGGAGTTTCGAGGACACCCTCAACAGGATGAGGAGAAATACGGAGGACAGCTTGAGTTGAGTTGGACGCGGGTCAGGGTCGCGTTTAGCAAAATGTAAACACAACGCGGCGTAGCAACGCCTTGCTTATCTACCTTCTGTCACCGTCTGCAAGGATATATATCCAAATATATATATAAATCATCCCTGTGCTTCCTGGCTCTTTCTCCTGCTCCTCGTTTTTCGTGGGCCGGATATTAAGGCTAGTCCGCGTGACGGTAATGGCGACGCCAACTGCCGGCGGCCATCGTAGATCCAGATCCTGAATGCGACTTTAAATGGCACAAGGAAATTGTAAAATTTGTAGCATTTTGTCACTGTCCCAGATCCTTTGCGGATTTTTGTGAGCTCACAGAAAGCGTGGCTATCTAAATGAGATTGTCAAATAAAGTAATGTCCTGGCCAGGACGGGGGCAAGAGGAAAGCTAAATTAATTTAGCTAAACAAATTAATTAAGTTTCTTTGTTTACTTTTTTTACCATTTTCATAATAATTTCTTTTGGAGAAAGTTTGCTAAATAAATAATTATTTTAAGACTTATTAAAGGAACTGTCTATTTTAGTAATTAATTAAAATATTTTTCCTGGGAAATTGTTTATTTGGTTTTCCCTTTAAAGTCACCAAATGCAAATTTACTTAAAATTCGTTTGTAATTCACTCGAAACTCACTTTATTTCATCGAAATAATTCACTTCAGCGCCGGTTTAAAAACGAACCAAAAAAAGGAGTAATTTATTTGTGCCACACACACAGCATTTTTTTCCCGGATAGTTTCTTTTTATGGGTACGAGAGTTTTTCGGGACATGGGTCGCCGCCCATTCCACACATATGCAAATTATCCTGTGAACGAGAGCTGCTCCTCCCAAATGCTTGCAGGGGGAACCGAGGGTAAACATTTTAATTGAGAATTCGTCGAGCCGCAGAAAGTAAATAGAGGAATGTGTGTGCCAGCGACAAGTGTGCGCACATTTTGCGCAATGCCTGACAGGATTCTGCGAGGGAGTCCTGTGTGCAATTCTCCTCCGCATCTGATTTTGCCATTTAGAACCCTTTGATTTTTTTGTGCATAAACCTGCACTTTGCACATTTTTGCTTGCATAAAAAAATGAAATGAAAAAAGGAGCAGAATAAGCAGAAGCGACTTCCTTGATGAGTGGACATGCCAACGAAATTCAATTAATTACATTCCGCACTGTCTGTTGTCTCCTGTTCTATTTACACAGAGATTAGAAAAGGATTTTGTGATAAAAATACTTTTAAAATGTATATCAGAGAATCTTGTATATTATTTAAAGCCAAAAATCTATTTAATATGAAATTAAAGCTGGCTTATTATGATTTATTTAAATCAATTGAAGAACTGTTCAAGATGCAAGGTATATTATTATTTAAAATGTATTAATTGCTTCTTGGTCTCTTTTATCCTTTGATTTCTAGAAACAGAATACCTTTACATTTTTAATGAACCAGAGATATATATTTATATTGGAAAGCACATTTATTTTTCCCTCAGCCTTGCCGTCTCTTTACAGGATATTTGGCGAGAGCCAGAGGGCAGAAAACGACCCAGAAAAATACAACAAATGTGAGAGGGACTTATTTAAAAATGTAAAACAAATATTTGCGTCTGTGGCCAGCATCATTCGCTTTATGCGCTTTATGTCGGTTATTTGTTTACGCATTTTTTATGTTTTTCTCCGGGTTTTGTTTGCTCGGTTCAGTCCGGTCAAAAGCCGCCCACGGAACACGGAATATATATATTATTTTATGTATACAAAAAAATGCGTTCACTTTGCTGCTTTATTAAAAATTGTTGTGCAAATGAAGCGGCAATTTGGTATTTTGCATCTCGCGAAATCCGGATTGCGGGAGTCCTTCATTATTCACTACACAACAGGCACACACGTGCGCCGCCCTGAAAAAATCCTGCAATACGGAATAATAAAAAAGGGAACCCAAAGGGAACCAGTCAGACTTAAAGTTAATTAATTTTTGCTTTTGATTAAAACGCAACCAGAATAAGCCAAATGCGCTGCGGGGCAGCCACAGAGGCAAAGGCAAGACAGGCGGCTGCAAAACAAGGGGCTCCCCTAACACACAAAAGGCTTAATCCTTTGTGGGGATCCTGGGGCCGTACACACACACACACACGTGTGTGTGCGTGTTATTGCGATTGTGCCAGTGCCCGTAACAGGGCAAGGATATGGCCCCGAGCGTGTTCAACATTTTAAACACTTTGACTTTGGAGACATTAATGAATACATTGCCACAGAGCGGAGTTGCGAAATCGGTCAGGGGAAAAATAATGCACTTTAAGAAAAGAGGTAAAGCTTAAAAAAATTGTATTGGAGATTATTAGATAACTAAGCCAAAAATTCAAAATCTTCCAATTTTTATTTTTAGTTTTGATGACGTAATAATTATAAAAAAATGTATTTAAATGGGTTCTAATTTGTTCTAAATATTGAATTATTAATGAATTAAGATTTTAATTGGGAATCGGAATATTTATATGACAGACGCCAGATTATTGGACTTATTAAGCCCTCACAAAGACCTTGAGATCTTCTTTTTCTTTAAAAATACATACAATTATTATTTTTGTATGACATTTTTTTGAAAAAATCAAATCGTAAAAATGTCATAACTAAGCCAAAAATTGATTAATTTCAATTTGGAAAGCTTTTTTGTGCTAGTTTTAACTAGGTTAATAAACCTGCATATTAAATAAAATTATAAAAAAGTTTTAATTTTGTTCCAATTTCTGAAAATTTTAATGATTTTATCAAATTTTGAAAAAATGGGTAAAAATTTTGATTCTGTTTTTTCTGCCGAACATGGCTAGATCGACTTGACAGTTAAGCCTGATCAATAATATATATGATTAATAGGGTCGGAAATGACTTATTCACTAGCAAAGTTTTAAATGAAAACATAACTTCTTTTAGTCCAAAAATGTTTAAAATAATATAATTTTAACCAAATTTATTTATTATATTTACTTTGTGTTAAAATATTTTATTTTAATTCGAAATTCACAATTTCAAGATTATTTTGAATTTAGTTTAAGCCTAAATTGAATTCCAAAATATTTTCATGTATATTTTATATAGGATTTTCTATTTGAAGATTTATTTCAAGTGTGGCAGGCGACGCAAACGTGCAGTTGTTTAAAATGCCATTAAACTCACTGAGATGGGCAGCCGCCTGTCAGAATGGCCGGCTGTCCATTTTTCCCCCACTCTCGATTTTCCCTGGTTTTCCCGCTTCCGCTTTTGCCAGCCGCAAATTTCTCGCTTTTCCTCGCACAATATTTTCCCACTCTCTCTCCCTCGCTTTTCCCGGGAGCTGTCAGCATGCATAACTGTTGCTGTCAGGATTATGGCTTGTCATATTATGTATTATAGAGTATTTTATTTGCTTTCAATTAAAATGCGTGTGTCACTCGGCTGCGCATATAAATTGCCAACAAAATAAGACGCAAATTTATGCAAACGAGCCGAATGAGTTTTCTTTTTTCTCCACCAAGTTTTCCCTTATAGTTCTGCTTCTGCTATTGTTGTTGTTGGCGATTCTCTGTGTGGAATGTGAAATGAGTTTTGCCGCTTGATTTGCATATCCGCTGAAAACAGGAAAACTAAACAACTTTGTTTACTCCTTTCGGGCCATAAAAAGTTGGCGAAAACAGACAAGCCAGACACAAGGAAGTAATATCAATACGCAAATTGTGATTCTTGTAAAAACAATCACATGAATTTATAAAATATGGCCAATGTCTGGGAGGAAATGGGAAAACAATTTGGTTTGTTTTGTGGAAAATAACTCGTATTTATTAGCTGAATATTAGCAATAATAGGGGAGGTATAAATAGTAAATAGAAATTATTATTAAATGTTAAGTATTATTTAATTTATTAATAGTAAAAAGATATTTACTATTGCTATATTTTTCATATAATTGTAATACCATATCAGAACCCCTTTAATTTAAGTCTAGTTGATATAAATTTACCTAAAAATACATTAGCCTCTAAGTCCCATTAAGGGAAATGAGTTTCCATTGCCAAAACTATTTCCAAGCGAATTACATTACACAATATTATTCTCCAAAGGGAAACCCCATTTGTGATAAGCATTTTAGTATAATTAAGTTTTGGAAAATCAATTAAAGCCGTGGAAAAATGCAAATACAAGCTGAAAACGCAATCAAATTATTATTAAAAATTTTCCCTACATATTTAAAAACCTTTTAAGTTCCTAATGTTTCAAAACAATTTAATGTTCACCATCATCGTAAAGGTGGGCGGTGTCCGTTCACTGGTAAACTCCGATAAAATTAAGTTTTTGTAATAAAAATCAAGCCGATATTAAGCTAATGCCTCTGACCTTAATGGCTAATATTTTTCGTTTTTACGCTTTTGGTTCAGTGAACAAAATGCTTATTACTGATTGATACGAATCTAAATTAAAATGGCATAATAAAAGCACTCTGGAGCAGACCTTGGCCAGACAGAGGCGGACAGGTGTAAGTTCATGGTTCTCAGAGGGTTTTCGGGTCGTCGATTGGGTGCCCTTACTTTCCATTCCTTCTCGAAGTGGAACAGCGCAAACTTTGGTCCGGGATTAGGGCCAAGAGTAATGACAGTTGGCCAAGCGCAGTCCCGGAGTCCGGAGGCATTAGGAAAGCCTCACACCCGTGCTGGCGACTCCGGCTGATTGCCATCGATACGGCAGGCGGGTCACGTTCATAAAGTCTCAATCGCCGGAATCGCTGGCCCAGGTGCCGGAGACAGCTTAAAGTTGGCCCAAACGAACAAAAAAAAATGCAGGAAATAATATTGGTTTGGCAACTGCAGACCAAATTTCCTAATATCTTGAAAGTTTCCATTCCTTGAGGCTTCTTAATCCTTAAGCACCAACTTTTCCATTGGTGTTGTCTTTAAGCAAAATCCTAATGGTGGCTGCTGCTTTAAGCTGCTTTCTTCTCTCGCCTCTGGCAAATGATTAACTTAATTATAAATTAATTAGGCGCGGGGGCGGGAGGAGCAGCAGCAGCGGGGGGAGTGGCAGCGACATCAAAGTATCAATAATTAATCGCCTTGATAATGTTTTCAATTTCTTGCTTCATTAAGTTGTTTTATTTTGGCGAGTGCGACGAGAGGCGTTGGGCCGCCCGTCTTTTCTCTAATCCCCCGGAGGGCTCGTGGCTCCGTCCAGCTAAGCCTGGTTAATACATTTTGAATTAGTTTTAGCAGCACAAGGAGTTCTGGCCTTCTCTGCTCAAAAATCAATAGCCATCGAATGCTTGTGATTTTTCTTAGAATTCTTTTCACTTTGAAAAATTAGCAAAGATTTAAAGATTATTGTTTTGTAAAATTAAGCAAGGTTTATTATCCGTTTCTTAATTATTTGTTTAATAATAATTTCATTGCAATACTTTCACACTTAAGAGAGCAACACCTCACCTTGGCACAACTCAAAGAAAATTTATTCTGCAATAAAAACAAGGACAAATCAATATCCTTTATCCCCATTTCTTCCATTTGAAAAACATTTATCTTCAGCCCCGAAGAAACACCTTGTTTACCAGCAGTCAATAGGCAAAACAATAATCCAAATTTGTTTTTGCCAATGAAAACAAATGGAAGCCTCTGAAAATCAATAGCCTCAGCCTCAGCCTGAGCGAATAAAGGTACGAACATTTTTATGAAATTAATTTACGACCAGTTGGGAGGGAATCCCCTCGCCCGACTGATGTATATAATATTTTTGCACATGTGAATGAGCAGTGAATGGGAAGCAGGAAATAAAACTGAAACCGGATGTGCGCCTGATGGCCAGGCCGGAAATTAAACTATTTGCTAGCCTGCCACGCGAGTATTTTGCACAAAGCAAAACAAGAGTTTTGACAGGGCCTGACACACTCACCTGGTTAAGGTATAATTTCTTTTGGTAATTTGTTGTTTTGCTTATTTGTATTATTTATAATTTTAGAGAACTTTTCGGTTGTTGCTTTCGGGGGAAATGTATTTTCTCAGGTAGCGTGTGTTAGGCGCGCGTTTTAAAGTTGCTTCGAGAGGATTTTCCGACACCTCGATGGCTGGTACTTGTACACCGCACACTCGCACACTCACTCGCGCAGCACACGCACACAAGCACACGCACACCTTTGGCCGGGAAAGTGAGTTAGGAAAAGCTAGGTGGCTCCTCCTGGCTACAGCTTTGTTTGGGGGATCTGTTGGCCAGGATACAGATCCTGTTGTGTCAGCCTCCGCGCTTGGTGTCCTGCTCGCGAGACGGCTCAACTCGAACTGTGACGAGGCTGGTCCTTCGCACTTGGTCCTTCGGCGCGCCTCCTGCGCCTCTCTCACTCTCGCTCTCACCCTCTCTCTCTCTCTCCCTCTCTCTGTCGCACACTGGAAGGACGACTCCTTGCCAGCTGGCCCAGCATTAAAAAGTAATATCAATTTCCACCTTGCGAAGTCGCACGAAAGCAACAGCTAAGCGATTTCCCTGGATGTGGATGTGGATGCGGATGCAGGCAGCTGCTGCCGATTGTGCCCTGCTGGCCCCGCCTCCCACGCCCACACGCACTTGCCTTGGGTGCGCGCTCTCTCTATGTATTTTCCTTCCCGCAGTGAAAGCCCGACTTTCACTCTACACGAACGCACGGCACGGCGTCCCAAAAATGTACCCAAGTGGAGACTTTTCATAATTGTTGCATGCCAGGACATAGGATAGGCCGCAGGACAGCAGGAGATGAGGATGTTGATGTACGGTCTTGGATGGTTTTCTTGGGAAGGCAAATACTAGGTTGATTTTTTCTTGTTTTTAATTTGAAATAACTGATTATATTAATATATTATATTGATTAATATAGTGGATTTTAAAGGAATAAATAATAATAATATTATAGAATATCAGGGTATTCTTAATAGTCTTATTAGCTTTGAAAATGAAGAGACAATAATATTTAATAACATTCATAATAATTATATTAACAGGAATGAAATAGAATTGATGATTTTACGCATTATTAAATAATAAATTTATATTTTCAGACATTTCATTTTTCTATAAATTTAAAGTAAGGCTATATTTAAAACAATATTTTTGCAAAATCTTGCTATGATTTTATTGGTTTATTAATTATCATTTATTATTTAAGTTGTCGAATTTTTTTTAGAGGCTTTAATGAAAGGGCACCTAAAATTTAATTATTTAAAATCTATTTTATATAATATTTTCCTCGTACATTTCGTTGAGTGCCCATAAGCCCCCGAATTAATTGCGTTATTTTAGCAGCTTCGCATTGACTTCGCCTGAATACAAACTAAGGCACTAAGGCACTGGGCACTCGTGCCCACACAGACCATGGAAAAAGCGCAACAGGACCAAAATAATTGCGCGTTAAACATGTGCCAGGCAACACACACAAACAGAGAGAGAGTGTGGGAGAGCGAGCGAACCCCATACGAGAGCGAGAGTCCTTCGGCCGAGAGAGCCTCTAAGGACGACATTGAAAGCCGAGGGCAGCCGAGGCCCAGAGAGTGGCGACTGGAAATGTTCAACTGGTTGCGTTTTCACAAGCAACAGGATACGCTGGAAGCCAGGCAGAACATCGCCAGGGACGACGAAAACATCGCACACTCACACTGCACACTCAAAGGACTCGCAACAACAACAAGGAACACAGAAGCCGGAGCAGGAGCAACAACCACAAGGCATAGAAGGCAGTCGCGTGCTTTAAGCTTGAATACCAAAACAATTTGAGCGCACAATAAAATTCAATGGGCCCCCCAAAAAGGCGAGGCGGTGGAAAGGACGAGGTTAGGCTGGGCAGAAAAAAAAAAAAAAGCTGAGGAGGCAGCAAAAGGAAAATGTGCCAATGCGAGGTGGAAAAGGAAAACTAAGAGATGGCGCAGGGTGAGGAATGAGGTTTCATTGCGTGTGAAAGGAGCAGCAGCGCCTGTTGAAGGACGAACGGCATTAGAATGCTGCCAAAGGAAAAGCACACACGAGAGGTGAACTTGGAAAAAAATCAACCTATAAATCGACCATTGATTAATCCATAAATCGGAGTAGGTTATACATTTATATTTTTAGGCAAAAAAGTATTTTTCAATTGTTTTATATTTTTTTTTAATATTTGTTTAAATTGTTTTATATTTTTTAAATAAATATATAAATCAGAAAACTTTTCTAGCATATAATTATTTAAATAACTTAACTTTTCTTTTTTAATAAAAATGTTACAACATATTTTATTAGCTCAACAATTGGATCCTAAATTGTAGTCTTGATTATATTTCTTGGATATATAAATTTATATAAATCACGAATATATAAACAAGGCTAATTGAACATTTTACCTTCCTTAAAGCTCACCTAAAGCCTCCGTTTAACTACTCTATTATAATTAGAATTTATTTAAGTTTTAAGTTAATTTAACTTACATTTTGATAACAAAGCTTCCTTCCTTAAATTTGTATATATGTATATTCTTATATATTTTTCTGCCAGTGTAGTCAATGTTTACCTGTTAGCCAGCCAGTCATCGAGGGATGTTTGGGTTGAGCCCTTACCACTGGAAGTCGGGATGTTGACTGGCGATTTTCGCAGGACTCGGAAAAGGTATGCAGCGTCTGTCGATTAAGATGCCGGGGTCGGAGGCGGTGGTATTGTTGGTGTTCCTGTGTGTGTTGCATGGGGGCTTATGGGCCAGGACTCGTGACAGACAACGAGGACCTGCCTGACTGCCAGGATGGCTGGGCTGGCAGCTTATCAATTTGTATGCCTGCAGATATTTATTTATGAATATCCTTTGGACCCTCGCCGGTCCTCGCCCGCCTTTATGGGGTACACGAAATGCCGAAATGCTGAAATGCCGCGTAATCCTGGCGCACACCTTTCGCCTTCGGCCAAGGGTCCTGCCTTCGTCCATTTCTTCCCTGCTTTATGTGTGTCTCTGTCTCCGGATCCAACTTCTCCATTACTCTCTGCCTTTTTCTTGTACATTTTTTGGGGTCTTTCCGTCGTCTCCGGCATTTTCACGAGCCGTTGCTTAATTTTATTTTTATTGCAGATTGATTTTTTCAGATTAAGTTTTCCATTTTACAAGCGTCGGCGTCTCTTTTAGCATTTTCCTGCGCGTTTTTTTTTTTTGTGGCCGAGAATAACGTTTTGCCTACTTTTTGGGGTGTTTGGCTTGAGGCTATAAATTATTAGGGGTTACGGATTATTTGTTTCTTGAGGAAACTATTAAATATAGAATTGTGTATTAAGGTTTATTAATTATTTAATAGATCAAATATAATAGACAAATTTAAATAAATACGCTATAGTTTAGAATTGTGTTTTATGTATTCTTCTTAATATTTTTAATACAAATATGCTTTGAATAAATAATTTCTAAAACATTCCAACATTATTTTGTGTATTTAAATCAGTTTGTATCCAGCCAAGTCCCACAAAACAACCTTGAAAGCTCTTCTTTAGCGTAAATTTCAAGTGATTATAACTTTCCCAAACATGTTTATTTTTTTCGCCAACATTTTTTGTCGTCTGGCAAAAGAAATGTGTTGTGCCTACAATCCCGGCTTCAATTAGCCGCGCAGAAACAAAAAGAAAACAAAAACATAAAGCAAACAAACTGGTGAGCTAGAGCTTCTCTTCCCTCTCCCCCGGCTGTCTCGTTTTTTTTTACCGACCTCGCTAACACACAGAAAACTCCAAGTAAAAGTAAAACATTTTCATGCAAATGCTTTTGTTTAACCATGGAATATCCCCGACATTTGCACACATCCTCGCCGAGTCCTGCGCGTGTGAGAGTCTTGCGGCGAAAGTTTTCACCCGGCACGCTCGCAGCCAGTGCAAACAAAATCAAACCGAGCGCAGTAAAGCAAACCAATATTGACCCACGGTCAGGTCAGGTCCAGGGGTCAGAGTGAGTTTGGGGTACGTTGGGAATCTAGGACTAGCAGGGCAGATCAATAAAAAAAAATCCAGAAACCAGATGGAACAGGGAATATCCCGACTGCGAGTTTGCCTTCTTACTGTAAGCTCTTTACGAAACGTGTTGAATATTTTATTTTCCGGGCTTTTACTTTGAAAATTCCCTTTATTTTATTATAAAATAAAGATTTTAAATTAAAAATAAATAAAACAATTTTAAAATGTAATACTTGATATATTTTTTACATTTTGTCTTAGGCAAAAGCACCCTTCTAATATCTTGATATTTATATTGCATTAAGAAAGTAAAAAAATATTTTTACTTCCCACATCTAACTGTGAGAATTTATACTTTTTAACATCTGCTTCCGACCGATAACTAAGGCAAAAAAAATAAATCCCACGCTAATTGCTTACCCATTAAATTGGCTTAGAAATCTATTTTGCGAAATGGCCAACTGAAAGTGCAACTGTCATCGAGCTGGTTGACCAGCTGGCATATTATCCCTGACGTTTATGTCAACTAAATGCGTAAGCTTATTTTGCATTCGCCATGACACTCAATTAATGGCGACCAAGGACTCAAGGACCAGGGACAGGGGAATGAGGTACGAGGACCAAGTCCCGCCTAATCCTTTGCGCACTTTCAATGGCTACAACTTAATTATGTGGAAGCCCCAAGAAAGACAGCCCGAGGAGCACTTGACGCTAATGCCGGGGCCAGTTGAATCTTAAATCCCCAGCCTCATCCGGTTTTGCATTTACTTACTGCAGGGAAAATGACAGAATTAAGGGGAGCGTAGTAGCTATCAATATAAAAAGGCTTTACTTTAAAATATGTATTTTATATAATGGTAAAATTTAAATATACAAAGGAATCTAATATAACCCGTAATCCTTTCTCCCAAAATTTACCTATCTTTCCAAAAACTTAATTTGTATTTTAAAAATCTGAATTATTTCACTAGGCCCTCAGTTAGGGCAACCAAAAAAGGTCCTGCGAAAACACAACTTAAGTACTTCATTACGATTTTAATTTGGCATTTTACCTGCCAGAACGCCCCACCGCTTTACCCACTCCTCTTGGCCAGCTTGGTCTTCTTAATTAGAACAATTTGCCGGGACGACAAGTGGTCTTAACATAAACTTGAGTAAATGACGCAAAAATCGCGACAAACCAGCCATTGTCATTGCCATTGTTGGAGTTGTTTTTAGCGTCCTGCGTACTCATCGTCCTTGTTGTTGTGAAATGTTCAATGCAAATAGTTTAACAGACAGATTTTGCCTACGACCAAGTCTATTTACCAAGTCGAGTTAATTGAATTTTCATGCCGCTGAGAACAATGGCCCATAGGCTCAAAACGCTTTATTTGACAAAGTAATTAACTCTGAATAATGTGCGAGCAAGGAAATTGCCAGCGACTGGGTCATAATTTGTTGGTAGCCTGGAAATTCCTTTTGTTAATCGAATGGGAAATGCGCGACTCTGGGCGCGAGCTCAATCAATTGATATCGATCAGTGCGAGTCGCATAGCTGCTGGCGGGAAAGTGAAAAGTTCACACCATCACCAGAAATGAAACATGGCCAACAGCCAGCAGTTTGACTGATGGCACGAGGCGGCTCCAAGGGGGTGGATTATTGGGGTGGCGAGGTGGCGGGATGACTGGGTGACGGAGCGGCAGCCCTCAAGGACAGCCAAGTGGGTTGGCCTTAGCCAACTTGTTGCTTGGGGGCCATGTTAAAAGGCACAAAAAGCCAAGGCATGGTGGCTCCCTTGGGGCTTCGGCTAGAACAGTTTAGGAAACCTCTGTAGGTCAGTGATCAAGGGACTTAATGGCTTGTAATTCCACAAGGAGAGATGACATTCTCTGGGAGAGGTACTCTACAAAAGGATGTGAAAATAGATTAAATAAATTACAAGGAACTCTACGAAAATCTCTTGAGATGTAAGTACTTTTCTATTCTAATATTTTCTAATTTTCACATAATACCTGGGAACACCTTACCCAATAATTCCAAATCTCTAAAGACTTTCATAGATAGAAACTCACCTTAAGTTTAATTAAATATTTAATAACGCCACCTGTTTAGGTCCTTAACCCAGCTTAAAGATCGCCCACAACTACAGCAGATACCTTTCGCCAAATCCTAATTTATTTACTCGCTCATTTCCTGCTAAATATCCGATTTGTGTCCTTGCGAAAAATACGAAATTCGCCGACATAAATCTCAATTTAGTCGCCTTCGCATTCGCGTTCTGTCCCCTTCTTTTGGGGGTCACTCCTTCGCGGGTGGGTAGCGCAGCTCAAACACAATTAGAGGAGCGTGGAAAGACCACCGGCAGGAGCAGCAGGACTCGGGACTCTCCGGTGACAAGGCGTGGAGTGGGCGAGGGTGGAAACTTTTCGCTTTGGTAAGCAACTGACGCCATTTTAATAACGCAAATTACAGTCAGCGTTGTATAAATTTAGTTCGCAATAGGTGGTTGAGGATTCACGTGGGTGGTGTTCGGGTGGCTAGGTGGCTTTTTATTGGGGTGGCTAGAGGTGGCCCTGAGCAACTGTTGCTGGCACATATTGCAGCTGTTGTTGTGGAATGTTGACGATGCCTGGCTTTGTTGTTTTCGCCATGGCCGCCAGCAGCAGAGAGAACGCCAAATAGATGCATAAATTGCCATGGATATATAGGCAAGTTATTAAAGCCGTTGGCTTGGCCTAATTGGACACATTGGCTCCATCGACTCAATAGAGACTTTAATCCCTTCAATGACAATTGCTGAAAGGGGAATTTAATTGCAAACAATTGCTGGCTTACCTGGGCTTAATGAGCCGAGAGTGTTTAGAGAGACTTAATCCACTTTAAACTCGGCATTGAAATGGTCACGAAACGAGCCTGAAAGCCATTTTAAATATGAGAGATATTTAGACAGGAATTGTATGATATTTTATGTTTAAATTGAGGTTAACGGATAAAATATTTCTGAGAACGGAAATTTACTGAAGGTTTTTAACGATTTAAAAAGCGATTTTTTAATTATTAAATTATTTAACTTTATACAGCAGACATCTAACTGGTCGCAAAACGAGTTCAAAAACCTATTTATATATCAAAGATATTTATTTTCTAAATAATACCCCTCAAGAGAAGGGAGTGCTATGAAAATCGCCAAATATTGCAAACTAATTAGCAGTCTTTCCACTTCAAACTGTAAAGAACCCCTAACTTTTCATATTATTTTACGTTCAGCGATCTAAAACATACTATCCTAACAAGTAATAAATATTTCTATGCTAAAATCTACAATATTCAAGGACTCTTTTAGTGTGAAAAATACCCAAGAGAGTGCTCTAAAAAATGCCATAATTTTAACCAACTAATGAGCAGTCATTCTATGGTGGAAACACCATACTGTAGAGAGCTCCTGCCCGATTTTCCTATTCAAGTCATAAATTCATAAAAATCGCATAATGAACGACGGTAGCCGCCAGAGGAGGTCCTTGTTCTTAAAGGATTGTAGTATCTGTACGAGACAGCACAGCACAGCGGGTTCCTTTCACCGCCCTGTGTACATCCATCCTTTCGAGAACAGTAAGCCAGAACGCCTGGCAGCCGTCCAACTATGGAGGGTACCCAACAATTGTTGCCATGGCTACTCTCATCATCAATGTGCTGTTGCAATTTTGCGTCATATTGTTTGCTGATTTCGGCTCTCGGGGGAGAGGTTCCAAAAATAAACAGGCGAACTCGACTCGACTCGATTTCAGCAGGCAGAAAGTCTCTCTGTTGTTGTGTGTGTGGGCGGCTTTTTGGCCGCCAATCAAGCAATGGCCGCTTTTGGCTAATGATAAGCCTTGTTTTGTTGACGTTGTTGCCGCTGCCAGTGGCTGCCATAAAATCATTATTATTGGCGTATTATGCTGTCAGTGATTTTAATTTAAATGTTGAATTTATCTTGCGTCCGCAAGTAATGCGCTTAAATTGTGTATTTATTGTGCTTCGCAGAGTTTTAAAACTCGATAAATCCGTGAGGGCGTTGAGTTATTTGTTTGGCTTTCGGTTTTGCGAGGCTCAAATCGGGTTTTGATAAGTAATAATTAAGTCCGATGAGAGCGTATTTTTGGAAATATTAATAATGTTTATTATTTTTATTATGCTTCACTTTATCCTCTTTTTTTTTTGCCACCAAAAAAGACACAAACAATAGATAGTTTTATGACGTGTTTGAGTTTATTCTGTATTTCTGTATTGTATTTAAATGAAATTGTTCTCTTTTAAACGCAACGCACAAAGATTAAATTATATATTTAGGTAATTAAATTTAGAATTAATCAAACAATAAGTAATAGTTATAGTTATGGTAATTAAGTTTCGCTTCTAACAGTAAACAGTAAACGTACTCATTAAAATTAATGTATGTATTGTGAGTTGTTATAATGGAAACGTTTCTCATTTGTTTTTTATTTATGTTTAAAGCGCGTCGTCACTGATAATAATTATAATATTTTAAGCTTCGAAATCAGTGTTTGAAGTGGATTATTATATTAATTGTATTATTATTGCAAATGTAAACAAGTGTCCGTCGGAGTGATTAACTTTTTGCGGTTTGTGAAATGTGAAATGTGAGAATGCCATTCTAGGACTAGAGCTAAATGTAGAGTTTATATATCGTAATTTGCTTATACAAAAATATATATATATCCACGTATGTATATTGGTGTATTGAGTTGTGGGTTTTTCCCTACTTTTGCCTTTACGTTTAATTGGTATTTTTGCTTGGCTTTTACTCTCGTTTCGCTTTTGAAATGTGTCAATTACCCTTAATATTTATTTAAACTTTAATTTATTTTAATTGAGCGGAGAAACACTCAAAAATATGTCCGAATGCTTGGCATGCTCTTTCTCGATTTACAAATACACTTAGCATTACGAAAAGTTAAAAACAATTACAATTCCGAATTGCGTTAAACACGGTTAAGAAATGTGCGTTAAGTATACGCCGCAGGACTTGAATTATCAATTAGCTTTACGAAATAATTAAAGTATATATATTTAGATATAATTTATTTAGAATTAATTTAAGTAACGGAATTCGCACTGAACCATCAATAATTGTTTATAAATATTTTCCCTAATTGGTTTAGAAGACATTTTAAAATGAAAATTTACCGGATTTTTTTATTTAAATTAAATTCTTTTCTTCTCGACTACGTTAAAGGCTTTTTCTTTCCTTGCAGGAAATACTTCTCAAATTGTGTGTGTATTTAATTTTAGAATTAAGCCTGGCTTGGGGCTCTAAATTTAATTAATTTCATTTCATTTTAAATAGAACTTAAAACAAAATTACTGAATGTGTTGTCGCTCCTCTTATGTGTCGCTTGGCGCGATTCTCATATATATTTATATCTCTGCCAGATCTGTATCCTCGTCGTCCTGGTCCTGGACTCATCTCATTCACGCTCTCCACTCGCTGTCTCTCTGCATCCTTGTTATCCTTTTTAGATAGTTAGATTTCACTCGCATTATTTTCAAATTGGAATGACCTTCATTAGAAACATGTACTTTTTGTTTTTTTTTTCTTCTCTTCTCTCTCTGTTTTCTCTCTTTTTGATCTTTACAACCCTTTTTAGGCTTACGTTTTAATGATAGTTTATGGTTAAGTTTCACTTGTTATTTTTGCTTTTCTAAATGTTTTGGCTGTTTTTTTTGTTTGTTTTTTAATATAGGAAAGGGTGCAAAAGTATGGTTTTCTTTTGTTTTTTTGGAGTGCTTTACTCCCGGCAATTTTGGCTTTGTTTTTTTCGTTTGTTGGAAATAGTAAAGTTTCGAAATTTCAACTGACGTTCAAATATTTTTAAATGCATTTAGAAAATAAAATAGGATTTGTATGTGTTGTGTGTGTGTGTGTTTGCTTTCTTCTTCGAAACGAATTCTTCAGGAATATATATTTTGTTGGAGAAAAGTGAGCACCACGCTGGATTGTGTGTATGTTTTGTTTTTTTGGGGAAATATATTTAACACAGAACTGCAAGGGTTTTTACTCTATAAAAAAACACTTTCTTCTTGCTTAAAATTCAAACCCGAATTGATTGGAAAATAATTTTCTAAAAATTCTACACTGCCTGAATATCTCTACTTTTTTTTTAGACTGTAAAATCCCCCGCCGCCCAGTTCATCTTGTAGTCGTCCATGTTGAACAGATCGAATATATCGCCGCTGGCATTGAAGGCATCCACTGCTCCTCCCCCTCCTGCCCCGCTGGTGCCATTGACAGTGCCATCCATGCCCGTTCCATTGGCCATGCACGTCGTCGTCGTGGTGGAGTACTCGTTGTGTTGGCCCGCCTGCGGTTGGGTGACCGCCTGCATAAACGAATTGAGAGTGCTCTCGAAATCATCGCAATCCATGGGCGTGCTGTGGCCGCTGAAGTGGCCATTCACCGCCGCCGAGGAGGATGCCTCTCCGGCGGATCCCACGACGCCCGTATTACCATTTCCCGAGACATGCTGACTCAGCTGAGCCACAAAGCTATCGGCATCAAAGTCCACATCGGCGCTGGGATTGTTGTTCAGCAGCACGCTGTCCGGACTGCTGGCGTCCAGCAGCTCATTGATGGACGGCTGCAGGCTGGGATTGAGATCGCGTCGCAGGTTGTTGTTGCTGCTGCTCTTGGCGGGTGCGGAGGTGTGGCAGTAGCTGCTCGAATCGTCGCCCATGTCCATTTCCAGCTGCTGCGACATCAGCTCCAGCAGCTCGTACTCGTCAAAGTGATTGAGCTGCTTGGCGTCCGGACTATTGTTGGGCTTATCGTTGCTGCCGGCGACGCTGTGACAGCTCTTGGGCGGCGTGCTGGGCGGCGGTGTGGCATGATGCTGCTCCAGAAAGATGTCCAGCGTCTTGGCCACACTCTCTGCGTCAATGGCAGCGGCCGCGGAGTCCGGCTGGAGGGGCGAGGCCATGTCTATGCTCTCAATGAAACCATGACTGGAGTAGCCCACATGCGTGTCGTTCGTGTCCATGGCCATGGGTGTCGGAGGTGCCTCCAGCTTGGGCACCAGCGGCACAATGCTGGCTCCACCCGCCGCCGTTGTGGGCGTGGTTGTGGCTCCATTAAACATTGACAGCTCGGGCAGTGGCGTCAGCGGCGTAATGGGCTCTAGAGCTGCACTCTCCGGCAGCTCGCCCTGCTTGATGAGTATGTCCAGGACATCGCTGACCTGTTCGGACTTGATGCCCGCCGACTTGCGCTTGCTGGCCGCCGGCGTGGGCAGCGGCGATGGCACAGGCTCCTCTTTAATCTTAACCAGCGGCATCAGGCCATTCAAAGCCGCCGCCTTGCTGGCCGCCAGCTGCTTGGTGGCCTCCTCATATTGCGGCGGTGGTGGTGGCGTGGGCTTGATGTCCAGCTGGATGAGTTGCTGCTGGACAGCAGGCTGGAACTGCGGCTGCTGCTGCTGCTGCTGTAGCTGCTGCAACTGTTGCTGTGTAATTATGGACTTGGCCTCGATGGGAAAGACAATGCTGGGCAGGGAATTTGTGCGTTGGTGGCCATTGAGGAGTTTCTTGGGCTGAGCTATAGCTGGCGGAGGGGCTGCTGTTGCTGCTCCAGGTGCTGCCGCTGCTGGTGCTGCTGCTGCAGGTGCTGCTGTGGTGGCTGTGAGACTAATGTTGCCCAGCGTATGCGCCGTCATATGCTGATCGTTGAGGCCCACCAGGAAGATGGTCTGATTACCCTCGTTCCACAGCAGCCCCAGGTTGTTGTGCTGCTGCTGTTGCGGCTGCTGCTGGTGCGTGGCGGCTGCTGTCGCCGGCTTGGCTGCCTGCAATATGGTGGCGTTGTTGGATTTCTTGGCTATGGTCTTGGCAGGCGTGGCATTGTTTACATGATTGTTGTTCTGGTTGAATGGAATGAGTACAGTTTGTGTCTTTTGCGTGAGCAGGCGCACCTGCTGCTGCTGCTGTTGCTGTTGCTGTTGCAGAGCCTGCTGCTGCTGCTGCTGTTGCTGTGCTGCAGCTGCCGCTGCTGCCTTTTGCTTTTGAATCTTGGCCTCCAGCTGCTGCTTGACCACCATCTTTTGGCTAAGAGGCGCTGGATTGCTGGAGGAGATGTTGCTGCTGTTGTTGGTATTGCTGCTGCTACTACTGTTGTTGGCTGCAGGTTTCTTAACCACTGTTCCCGACTGTTGCTGCTGCTGCTGTTGCTGCAACCCATTCACCTTGTGGGCACTAGCAGAGCCTGTGGCCTTGACTGTTACCTTGGCGGGAATGCTCTTTTCCAGCTGCTGCGGCAGCACTGTCAGCGTCTGCTGCTGTGGCCCATTAGACGTGGTCGTGGTGATCAGCGTGATCTGCTGCGAGGGCAGAGCGTTCACCACCTGATGATGCTGCTGCTGCTGCCGCTGTCGTATCTTCTGCAACTCCAGCTGCGATCTTTGCAATTGCCGCTGCAGCTCGTCAATCTTGCGCTGTTGCTCCCTCAGCAACTCCTCGTTGGTGAGGATTATCGTGGCCGTCTGTGGCTGAGGCGGCATCAGCGTTTGTAGTGTCATCGTTTGCGTGGTGTCCAACTGCTGCTGCTGCTGCACTACGTCCATCTGTTCGTGGTCCATGGCCACGGCTTCCGAAACCAGCATGGCCACTGGTGGCTGCTGCTGTTCCACCAAACCGCAATTGCTGGTGTCCATGGCATCGCTGATGGTGATCACCTCGGTGGTGGTGCTAGCCGAGGCAGGGGTAGCAGCTGGTGTGGGTGTGACTAAGCTGTCGAGCGGCTCTAGGGGCAGATACGGTTTCAGGCGCTCTATGAGATGCGGCTTGGGTCCAGACACCGGCAAGTTTCTTCGCTTCAGATGCTGCTTCAGATCGGAGACCTTCATCTTCTCCAGACGCGTCATATCCGTGATGGAGCTGGCGGTGGACTCGGCATAACTGGTGGCCGGACTTGGCGGAATCGAGGAGCTAACAGAAAGCGCCGGCGAGGGCAGCGGTGGAGGATGCTGCTGCTGCACTGCTGCAGTTGTCTGCTGAAGCTGCACCTGTTGCTGCTGCTGCTGTTGCACCTGTTGTTGTTGCTGCTGCTGCTGGGGAGTAGCAATCAGCGAGAGAGTCGGCGGCGTGGTTGCCGCCACCGTCTGCGTCGAAGTCATCATGGTGGCATCGCCAAAGTTCAAAGGAGCTCCGCCGCTGCTGCTCGTTATGGAAATGGTATTGGGCAGGCTAATGGGAGCTGGCGCTGGCGCCGATTGAGAGGCCAGAGCTGGCACCGTCTTTGTGGTCACCGTGATGCTATTGCTGCTGGTCGTAGCTCCTGGTGTAACTCCCGACGCTGAGGCTGCCGCCGCCGCCGCTGCTGCTGCAGCGGCCGCTGCCGAGGGCAGGATGGACTGGTTCTTGTTGAGGTTCTCCAGGAACTTGAGCAAGCAGTTCTGCTGCTCCAACATCAGCTGGTAGGAGGTCTCCTCCGGCTGCGTCTGATCCTGCTTCTGGCCAGCATTGGCACTCGGCGGTCCCTTGTATTCATGGAATTTAATAGTTCGCGCCTTTGAAACCGGCTTTGACTTGGACTTCTTGCGATTCTTATCCTTTCCTGGAGCATCGGACTTGACGGAAACGGGCTGCAGATGCAGGCGCGTCGTGGTGTTCATCGGCTGCGGTGGCGGGGAGGCAATAGAAGACAATGGACTCAAAGTGGATGTGCTGGAGGCCAGGGAGCAGGGCGAGGCCAGCATGGGCAGGTAATGCTGCTGCTGCGTTGTGGACACTCCAGTGACGCTCTGGCACAGCTCCTCGAACAGATTGGCCGTCTCCTGCTTCACCTTGATGTTTATATTGGGCAGCGGTGGCGGTGGAGGTGGTGGTGGTGGCACTGGCGCCGGCACCACCACCGTCTTGAGCTGTGGTGGTATCTGCGGCGATGTGACCACCAGTTGTCCTGCAGTTGGCATCGTCAAAGCCATGGTCACAATGCCCGCCGAGGCAGCAGCTGCCTGGAGCACATCGGTGGGTGAGCTGCTGGCGGTGGCCACCACCACCATGGGCTCATCAAGACGCGGCGGCGTCTGTCGCGTATCGCTCTCGGAGCTCAGCGAGTCCTCGTCGAAGGTCACATAGCTGTGCGGATGCTGGGGCCGCGTCAGCAGTCCCTCGCTTGTGGCCTTGAACGAGACGAGGCCCTCCTTAACGATCTTCTCGATGGGCTTCTCCGTGTGCAGGATGTTCTTCTTGATCAGCTCGAGCGGACCGGGCCGGTGCTGGATCTGTGAGTTGAGCTGGTCCGCCAGACGGGCCTTCTTCAGCATCCGCTGCTTCTCCGCCAGACTCGGATCGATGTGGCACTCGTCCTCCTCCAAAATGTGCAAACGTTCGAGATCCTCGCGGTTGGGGCGCTGCTGGATTTTGGCCTTCAGCAGGTCGCTGGTCTTGGCGCGTTCCAGCTGCTTGCATTGTTCGTGGATGGCGGGCGAGGTTTTAAGAGCTGTCGAAAAGCAAATAAATATATAATTTAAATATTATTAATAATTTTTAAAGCTTCTATAAAGTAAATTCTACAAATAACAAGCTTCAAAAGGTCAAAATAATTTGCCATTTGAGTTGTAAACATTTCTAAGGCAGAGATTTTCCCTCTCTTTTTCAGCTAATAAATTTAATGCACTTTCTAGGACTCTCCTCAAAAAAAAGCCTGCCTCCTTGTTGAATACACAAACTGTACACACACACATAAAAATATATATAGATTCCTGATCCTGTGGCCAAAAGTTTGCTTTGCTTTTTGCCTCGCTCTCGGGCACTGCGAAATTTATCATTTAAATTCAAATTCACTTTCGGCTGCGTTGAGGGCTTTGAATTAGTTTGTAAATTTGCGTATATTTTCCAGGATTCTTTTCTGGCTTTCTTTCCCTTTTTCCTTGCCTGTCCTGTATTCCGTCTTCGTTGCGCATAAATTTGAAAGCCATTGAAATGAAATGTTCGGCAGTATTTGCATATCCTTTTTGGCCAGCCGCTCGCAATTGGCCAATGAATTGGGCGGCGCCACAGCAGATGCTTTGAGCCGGCTAAGTGGGGTTAATGTGTATTTTATCGATCTGATATCTGACTAAGCGGCTAAATTCGGTGACCTGTGACCTGGGGGCTGGTGAGGCCTGTAGCACGAATATGATTACTAGGTACTTACATGGTATGATGCCCTGCTCGACGAGCTGCGAATGCGGCCGTCGCACCATGAGCTTCACTTTGAGCGCTGTAAAAATTAAGGGAAGATAGAAAAGAGTTAGTTAATGAGTTATTTTAAGAAATAAATAAGTACAAAATATAAACTAAATGTTCTAAAAAGAATTATAGTAAAAAAGTAGCATTTTATATTTATTATGAAAATTAATCAAGGTCCCTGTATCATAAAAATATATCCTTAAAATTTTTAGCTTAACTGGATAAATGTAAATATATGCTTAATATTCCAAATGTTTTTTTTTTTAAGTTAATAAAAAATATTTTAAATAATTTCCCTAACCCCTTCACCCCTGACTTTCCTTACAAGTTGTTATCACAAATCAAAACCCGCAAATTAGACGCGGCAAACAATCATAAATTATGAAACAATACGTTTCTTGGGAAGGGAGTAGAGGAGATCAAACATAGAAATCCCATAAAAAACTGCCGCAAAAAAAAGCTGAGGGAGAAATAATTTTCGTGGGCGCCAAAGTTTTTCTGCTGGTTGGTTTTCCTCAGCTTTCCTTGCCGCTTTTTCCTATCCCTACTTTTTTTTTTGACAATGCCAGGGCAATAAATGTCGAGAGGCAGCTGCAAATGGAAAAAACAAGGCAGCGCTCGAAAAAAGGAAAAGTTTTTATATATCTTTAT
>JAEIIJ010001219.1:0-25511 GCA_018904815.1 Drosophila ogumai
TATAAGAATTTAATTCATTTAATTTAGATTCTTTGCATTATTTTTACTATATTTTTTAGGTGAATTGAAAGATGTAAAACTTTGAATTACTTTTAATGTTTGATTATTTCTGCAAATATAAATTTGTGCAGATATTTACTTTTATGGTTTACTTTATTTTATCAAAATACTCAATCAAAGTATACACTCATTGATTAAAGTATACAAAAAATCTAGTACTGAAAAGCTATTTAAATAAAACAAAAAATTATTTTATAATATTTTTATATACCTCACCATCATATTTTTGTTCTGTGTACTTCGTTTGTGCTTTTCGAACAGCTTCCAATCGCTGGATGCTGCTGCTGCAGTGGCTTCCTTTGCCTCCTGTTGCTGTTGCACATTTGCTATGCTGTTTGGAGCCACATCAGCAGCATCCGCAGCAGCAGCAACTAAAAACTGTAAAGTCCATAAAATGCTTTTGCCGCAGCACAAAGGGATTTATATATTTGTGAGCCATGGCACCTGTGTGTGTGCGTGTGTGTGTGTGCGTTGAATATTTTACGTTTCTGAAAATTTGATGAATCTCCACAAATGTACGGGAAAAACGAGGAAAAGCCAAGGCAAGGTGGAAAGAGAGAGCACTCAGAAGCACACAACTTCAGCGTCATCATCGCACGAGGAAAATATCCATCAACACTTTTGTTTTACGGCGCTATCTCGCTCTTCGTACACCCACAAATATATATATTTATAAATATATATATTAAGTACATATGTTTGCTGGCACCCATCCGTCCGTCCATCAATTTGTTGTGTTGTTGTTTGGCCTAACCGCCAACTCTTTACTCTCGGTTTGTTTTGCTCAGCGGCCATTTTAATAGCTCTCTACTAGTTGGTATCTAAAAGATACAAATCTATCTTTCTCTTTGCCTTTGCCTGGCGGCTGAGATTTGTGAAATTAAAGTGCAAGCTGGAGCAGAGCTGGCCAAGGAAACTGAAGAACAATATAAACATACAAATAAGAAAGTTTATTATGATTTAGAAATTTTAACAAATTATATTACCTTAAATTAAACAGTTTCATTACATTAAAAGAGTTTTCAATATAGTATATTAAATATTTGTTCAAAAAAATCCAACCAATTGCCAGCACTGACTAGCTGCAAAGGAAAAACTATCTACTTTGTCTGGCTAATTGTTTTAGCCAGTTAGCCCAGCCAATTGCCTTTCCATTTTGGCCCGTAAACGTTTTGTCAAAAGGATTACCACCGGATTCGGCTGCCATCACTCCTTCTCTCTCTATTGAGCTTCCATCTATCTCTCTCTCAGCTTAGGGCTTGTAATTCCTCAATGTTTTCGATGGCTAAGGCGACACACATTATCCAAACTTGAAATGGGTAAAAGGGGAGTTGTTTGTGTGTTGGAGGCTTTGCGCTAATGCGCTTTGCATTGCACTTGCAACAACACATCAGCAATCGGATGTGATAACAATACAAAGCTTACACGACGACTTACACGGGCTTTGAGCCGTAATTGAAGAGCCCAAGGGTAGTGGCCGGGGGCCTTATGGAGTCACAAAAGACCTACAGGGTAACAGAGATCAGCAGATCGACATATGTCACATTAGGTTAATAATAGTTTCTGTACAAAGTAAATGATTAATAACAAATAATAAAGCTTGGAGGATTTATTACTAATCTTTGGTGGAATTTGTAGGAAACTCTTTTTATTTGAAAACAATACTTAAGTGGAAATTAAATTATTAAGGAGGAAAGGAATTTATTTATTTTGGTTGCTATATTTAAGAAAAAACCTTAAAAATTGAGGTAAAACCTAAATATATGGATAAAAATAACGAGTGGTGCCACAACAAATAATCCTAAAAAATTATTTTTGTAATTCCACATGCCTTGAACTTATTTTATACAAAATAAGCACCATAAATAGCATTTAAAAGCTTTCCAAAAATTTTCCCTAACTCTTTATTCACAACCACTCGCTGGCGGGACCACCCAATAAAATTCCAATCGAAACTAGTTTTCCGTCAATCGACAAATGATATTTTAATCAAGCGGGAAAACTACGTCAAATAACGAAATAAAGCAGCGGGAGATAAATAGATAAAAATTGGCCAGCCGCGAATCCGTATTCGTGTATCCAAACAAATGCCGCAAAGTGTAGCCGCGAGACTAAGCAAACAACTTGTAAACATTTCAAACATTCAATTAATTAATTAATGGCGAAAATGTGGCAAATTAATTTCACATAAAAAAAAAGTGGGCACGCGGAAAATGTGGAACAAATCCCAATGGAATATTATTAACAGATTCTGTGTGAGTGGCGAAAGTTGAGATCGAAGTGGAGGAGAACGATGAACTGGAGAAATCGGAGGAACACACTTGTACACATAGAACAATTTGTGACTAGAAGAAACTGATTTAAAAATATGAAAAATAGATATAAGTAATATATTCAAAGTATTTCGATTTGAAGTCTATAATTGATAAGAAGAAACTTCACTATAGTTTTTTCAAGGAATAAATTTTATAAATAAATTTGTTATACGTTTTCCCTACATTTTTTCTGGGTGCAGCGGAAAATCTGTGCCTCGATGCGAGGACGGAGACGGAGACGGAAATAGTCAGATAGTCAGATAGTGCGATAGCCTCAGATATGCTGAGCTCGTTACTCATACGCCAATTTACGATGCACTTAAGTTTTATGGGAATTTAAGATTTCCTGCAAATCAGCATACTCTAAAAAGAAGCAACCCCTCAGGAGGGAGTGCAGAGTGCCACAAAATGATAACCGATGATGGGGCTGGACAGGAAGCAGCGGGTGCGATGAGGTAAGCTGGCGGCATCTTTTTGAAGGAATAAAAAAAGAAATACTGGCACTCGTTCGTTCCCATAAAAAGCACCCAAAATAACTGGAAACTGATGGAGCAGGTCGCCCTATTAAAACGAAATTCCTTCCGCTTCGTAGAACCTGAAAAGTGATAAGAAAAAGCGTACTATAAGATATAATATGTTGTAACTTTTGATTAAATCAAATACAATTTCATGGTTTTGGGTGTGACATATGTATTATCTTTAGCCATAAAGAAGTTTAATTTTTTTGAAAAATAACTTTTAGTAATCTCTGAAGGTCGTTGATTTTAATTATTAAATTTTATAAAATATATTTCAGGGATTTATTAAGATTCATTGCTCGAAAACTCTAAGAATGAATTTTCAATTTGAATTTCAACAGTTTTACAAAATTGTGTGGCGCCATCTGTACTGTTGAAGTAATTTCAGACTTCCGCTAGATGGCGTCAAAGAGCTGTTGTTGAAAAATGTCATTGTTGAAAGGCCGGGTTGGACAAATTTCCGCAGTATGTCGCCCAAGAAATTGTGTAAAATTCGTTTAAAATCTTAAAACATATATAAAATTAATGTTTATTAAATAAACTAAAATATTAAGAAAATATTTACATACCTAAAATAATTTTCAAAGCATTAAAATAAAAACACGAAATAAAGAACTACAAAATTAACAACAAAATATTAACCAACTGCCTTCTCTTCTCTCCCCTGCAGCGAGCACTTCATCTCGGAGCACACGGTAATGGCGGTGTTCACCTCCCAAGGTCAGGTGGGTGGACCCTGCCGTTATATGCCCGCCACTCGACGGCAGAACCACCAGTGTCGCAAGGAGACAGGGCTGCCGGGAACCTTGAGCGAGGCCCGGCGCCTGGCCACCAGTCATTGTGAGGAGCAGTTCCGCTACGATCGCTGGAACTGCTCGATTGAGACGCGTGGCAAGCGGAATATCTTCAAGAAGCTGTACAAGGAGACGGCCTTCGTCCACGCTCTGACAGCGGCCGCCATGACGCACTCGATTGCCAGGGCCTGTGCCGAGGGCAGGATGACCAAGTGCAGTTGCGGCCCCAAGAAGCATAACCGGGAGGCGCAGGATTTCCAGTGGGGCGGATGCAACGATAATCTGAAGCATGGCAAGCGGGTGACGCGCAGCTTTTTAGACTTGCGCGGCGGCGATGGGGACGAAGTCAGCGAGATATTGCGACATGACTCTGAGGTGAGAGGATGACACAAAAAAAGCGCTTGAATTTAGGATTGTTAATTAATCATTTGTTGTTCAGGTCGGCATCGAGGCCGTCTCCTCGCTGATGATGGACAAGTGCAAGTGCCACGGCGTCTCCGGCTCCTGTTCGATGAAGACCTGCTGGAAGAAGATGGCCGACTTCAATGCCACGGCCACGCTTTTGAGGAAAAAGTACAACGAGGCCATCCGCAAGGCGCCCAACCAGCGCTCCATGCGACAGGCCTCGTCGAGTCGCATGAAAAAGCCAAAGCAGCGACGCAAGAAAGTGGGTTTAAAATAAGATTGGATACCATCAGTGACCTAATGATTATATATCCTCCTTTGCAGCCCCAACAGTCACAATACACAACTCTGTACTATCTGGAGACCTCGCCCTCCTACTGCGGGGTCACCAAGGATCGCCAATGCCTGCATCCGGACAATTGTGGGACCCTGTGCTGTGGGCGTGGCTACACCACCAAGGAGTTCAAGCACGTGGAAAAGTGCCGGTGTCGCTTCAACAACGGAAGGTGTTGTCAGCTGATTTGCGACTATTGTCAGCGTTACGAGGACAAATACTTTTGTAAATAGACGGGGCGATGTCTTTATTTTCCTCTATTTCCCGTCGCTGTCACTTTCTTCTCCATCTCCGTCTCTGGAAAGCTGAAAAGCTCTTTGAAAATGTAATTTGTAAAGTTTTTTTCTACGATTATTTATGGCTTGTAATTTTTTTCCATTCCTAACTAAGCAACAAACGAAATATTATTGAAATGATATAAGCAAAATGAATGAAATGATACGCAAAACGATAGAAAACTCTCTGAAACTCTCACCCACACAATACATACTCATTCACACCCACACACACACACACACAAGCGCATACATGCATCTTTCTATATATGTAATTACTATATAGTGAACATTAGCTACCGTCGCAAGGGAAAAAAAAATCTAAAAAAATCGCAAAACATTATTTAGCAAAAAAGAAAATCCACAAAAAAACACAAACACACACACACACAAAGAACAACAGAAAAAGCAGACGCTAACAACACACACAGCAACAAAAACGAAAAATAAAAAACAAAAACAATTTTAATAAGTATTTAAACATACAAAACAAACCAAAAAAAAAAAAAAATACAAAACTGAAATGAAATAAAAAGTTTCACATAAAAATAAAATCTACGGTTTTTAATCGATATTGGGGGAATTAGAAAAATAAATTAAAATAATAAAATAATCAGAAAAATAAATTAAAATAATTATTATAGGTTTTCAAGCGGCTTTACCTATGTTTAAACTATGCAACATATCGGAGTGAATCATCTCTGCATAAAATGATCTTCTGGAATGTAGGTAATTTTAATACAAATTGCTAAAAAAAAAAAAAAATAATTAATAAATAAACTAAAAACAAATAAAATAAATGATTTTTGTAGTAAATAATTTGTAGGTGTTCCAGTGAAGATATATTTATAGTAGATAAAGCAAAGCAAAATAGAGTATTCATTGTTTTGAAAAAACAATGTGGACCAGAATTTTTGGTAATGAACTTTTCGGATTTATTCGGTTTTATTCACTTTTTAAATAGCCTTCTTAAAAAACTAAAACAACAAAACATTTCAAAGCCAGCCGCATTGACTGAGAACATTAAAAAAATCAAATCAAATAGGAAACAAACAAGCAAACCAAATAAATATATTTAATATTTGACAATTTAAAAGTATTTTTTTTGCGTGCTAATGTATTTCATAGAAAACATATTTTCCTATTTACCAAAACAAATAAAACCACCCAACCGTATATTACTTATAAGTTCTTAACTATCTAGGTTTTATTAAAAAAACCTAAATTAAAAATTTCGCTAGGTTAAATCCCAATTTAATAAATTCAAATTTCAATTTTTTATAAATAAATCGGTTATTAGCATGGTTTTTTTTTAGTGAGCCACAGTTAATTTATTTATTTAATTAGTGAGTTTCCTGTGGACTTATATCTGTGTACCCTTGCAATACAATACTTCATCGAGACACTTGAAAGATCAGTAAACATGAGGTCTATGCACGAATGCAAACATTTGAGCAATTAACGTACTGCCGCTATAAAATACTTGGACTTCATCATGGCCAGTGGCAAAATGGCAAACTCTTATCAACTTTCGGCCGGTTACATTGATCGCTCCGGTATCAGTGTCAGTGTCCCACCTGAGGCCGTTTCAACAGCTTCAAACCCGACAGAACCGAAGTAAGCAAAAACAAACTCAAGTGTTAGATAACTGGTTTTATCAATTGTTAAATTGACGGCTCACGATGTCCACGCGACATTGCTTAGCACGAGACTGAAACCGAAACCCCGAGACAGAAACCCCAAAGCCCCCTAACCCAACCCCAAAGAAAAAAACACCGATGGACCTGAGAGTCTGCTCTGGAGCAATCTTTAACAAAATCGAGTTGTGGGTACAGTCAGGCCTCGATAAGTCTTTCCTCTGGCATATTTACGGCCACTCAAACTATATAAACATAAGCTGTAATATATATATCCTGGATAAATACATGTAAAGCCTAAACAATACAATATATTTCCTACTATAAAATATTTTTATTATATATTTATCGTCCCATAAGGATTACTGTCTCTTATTTGCTGTATTATTTTGTCGCCTTTGAGCCATTTGAGCCATCTGTCATGTCTCATGTCCTGTCCCGTAACCTCTTTCCTGCGACTTTGATACGCCTCTGTCAACATTATTTAGTTAGTGTTGCGTGCCGAGACCCGAAAAACTGTTGCATGTCCTGCATAACTAGGATAACGCAGATAACTGGGAGGAGGAAAAAGGGCAAACCTTTTTAGAGATAGCAGCCACGCGTTTTCCATTTAATATGCTCTCTTCAAAAACAATATTTGCTATGTAAACTTTAGACTTTGTGGTCGTTATTTGATTGGAAATTGTTTTGCTTGCGGACAAATATTGATTGAGAACAAACGCCTCGAGTGAGTTCAGATTTTTACATAAAGCAGCTGGAAAATCGTGAAGATGGCTTCAGAAAGACAAGAAAAATTACACGCGAATGCCATTTGGTAATGACAAGCCCCGAAAGTCGCCCTAAGCTCATTTCCCAAACACGTATTTTTCCTTGCTGACATTTCGGAATGTGACGGAAACAAGGTCGAAAAGTTAAGGAGGAAGGGACGATTTTTGTACATTTCATTTCAAGTGTTCCCCAAAGGGAATGTTTGGCAGTTGCAAATATTTCGTACATGTAGCTAACATAATATATTAAATAATTTATAAAGGCTGTGTTGGAAATTTTCCTGATTTAAATTTGCTAAGAAAAACTCCTTATATAGATTTGAGGAGGAAAGTTCATAATTTAAAATGAAATCAGAAACCTGAGCAATCACTTCCTCATTAGAATACTTATTGCATCACCCAGAGAAAGTTTTATTTTCTACTTTTATCAGACATCTCTCAACCACACTTTCCCCCAACAATTGTCACGAACTGTTTAAATAGATAATAATTTGATGGCTTAAATTCAATAAAGCAAATCCGATAAGTTCAACTTGCTTAATTCTTTAAACTGCATAATAAAAACTATGTTATTCCATCGCCTTACAGTTGGCAACTGCTTTTGTAATTGCACAGATGTTTTTCCAAATGCCAGAACGAGCTTAGAGTAGCAGAAAATTCTAAGAGCTTCGGCCCGAAACCACAAGCATTTGATGGGTATTAATTACTTGGTAGCCCAGACCCCATGGTGCCATGGATTCCCTCCCCCTTCTGGCCGCAATTCGGTTTTTTACGCCCCCACGAAAACGACAATAAAAGTAATTAGCATAAAAACGGAAACAAGACGGACGAGACGTTGGATCAAATAGTAACAATAATAAATGAAACAAATTGGGTAAATAAAAAAATACGAGGCAAGAACGAAAGCAAATTAATTAGTAGAGAGTTGACTGAGGGATGACCAATAAAAAAAAAATATGGAAAACACATGGGATACTTTTTCAATTGATTTCGAGATTTATAGAGGTTTGAAAATATGTTTAACATGAAAAATACAATGTCTTGCCTTTGCCTTTAATATTAAAATTCCCTTTCTTGAAATAAAAAACAAGGTTTATTGTGATTTATATTTACCAGCTACCCTATATCCCCTCCCATTTACAGGGTATCCCCTACGACAACATCGAACTATGAACGAAATGGTAAATAAAAGCCAAAAAAATGCCGAACTCAGCACAGGTCACGTAGTGAACGAAAGTGAAAACAAAAGCAGCGAAACCAAGACGCCTCCCAGACGGATGGCAGAAGTCTAATGAGAAAGCTGACCACAGAGCTATAGAACTATGATTTAATTTCGGGTGGAGGGGGTGGCTGGGTGGGTGGCTTACAGATCTGAAAAAACGATGTCTCAATTGGCAGAAGGTGAGAGCGCAGCGCTCTGCATCCGACAGATACGTGAACTCAACAAAAGCCAAATGTCGAACGGGTTGGGGCAACATTTCCATGGAAACCATCGGCCCAAACACTCGCCCCATGATGATGCTGCTGCTGCTCTGGTTGTGGGTGCTACTCTTCGGACCTTCAGTTTATGGGTGAGTTGCTAGAAACATAAGTAATGCCCCTAATGCCGTAATCCTCATCTAGTTCGCCTTTGGAGATGCAACTGCTGGAAATGATGCTGAGGGAGGCCGAAGGCTATCCCATCAATGGTCGGGATCAAAGGGATATATCAGTTTTGCCAGCGCCTTCTATTGAATGCGATGACAAGGACGTTTCGCTGATGCAGGCAGCTTCTATAGGCTGTGATGAGAGTGGATCTGAGGAGCAGCAATACAGTGACCTATTCGATGACGAGAGCGAGGAGTGTGTGGATTTCCTGGCACCCTATGAGCCATCTTTTAGGCGAGGTTTACCCGTGGAGCATCCTTGTTTTGTGAGATTACTGCTGCTGAGGACGCCGCTTCTAAAAGAGGATCCCTGCGGCAATTTCACTTTGGCAGCTGAGGCAACAAGAACCACAAAAAAGCCCAAAAAGAAGTGCAATCCCAAGGGGAAACAAAAGGGGCTTTGGCCCACAAAAAACTTTGTTAATAAAAACACAAAAGAGTCAACAACGGAATCAACCAATTCAACGGCTGCTTTACAAATTAATTCAACAACAGATTCACCCATTCCAGATATACAATCCACTCCAAAGTTAATAAAACTAAGAAAATTAGTTCCCAAAAATAGGAATTCCACAACATCAACGACACCCTCAACAATTTCCACAACGATGGAAGCAACAGGACCCGACTCCAAAATCATAAATATCAGAAAATATGCTCCCAAAAATAAGAAGCTAAAACCAAATTCCACAACAACAACATCAACGACATCTTCAACAACTTCAGCCACGATTGAAACCACAACTTTAGAGGAAACTACGACGCCAGAAGAAACCACCTCAACAACGTCAGAAGATCCTACCACAAACACACCGGAGCAGGATACAACTACACCCGAATATCAAACAACACCAAAGACAACAAGCTACACAACAACCACTCAAAGACCACTTACCGAAAATCAATTAAAACGCCTGAAAGCCGCACAGATCAGGAGAAGAAATCGCAAGGGTTATGGAAAAGGTACACCGAATGTCCCCGATCCGCCGAAGATCAAGATTGATGGTGCCACCCAGCCAAGCGAGGTGATTCATGTAATTCTGCCCAACGATGCGGCCGAAATGAGGCTCCAACCGGAAGAAGACAGCACCACGCCGGTCATGACTACTACGCCAATGACTACAAGCACTTCCGAACCGGAAACCACCACCGAAGACAGTTGCGAAGACGAAGTGGAGACCACCAAGCTGCCGGAATTCCCAGAAAGTGAAGATGCCGAAGGTGAAGGTAAGTGGGGGAGAGATTTTGAATATTTATAAAAAATGTACTATATAAATATTTTACTTTTAATTATCAGCTCCTGATAGTAAGGATGTCAACTCTATGGAAGAACCCTGTGAGGACACGGAGGAACAAGACACTAATTTGTGTCCCCAGTTTATGCCAGCACAACCTAATTCAAATCGTAAGCATATACTTATTTTCTATTGGGTTAAACATTATATTTCTATTTACCCTTTAGCTCCAAGAAGACCTCAAATGCCGTATCGTTACCGAAAGCCCGTGAAAAACTATGTGGAACCCATATTGTATGAGGGTAACATAGCCAAGCCACTTCATCGACCCACACGGATTGGGCCTCCGCAGAAGGACTATTTTATATCCAACAAGCAAATTGTACCCAGGCCCAGACCCAAGTACAGGAAACGTCTTCCTCACTCGATTTATATGAACAATATAGTGCGGGGACTGGATTGCGTCGATGAAGTTGATCATCATCAATCGAGGAATCCTAATCTGCCACAGCGATATTGGGACTTGAGGCGAGTGGGACCAAGTCGAAGGATTCAAAATATTAGAAGTTTTGCGCCAGTTCCAGCCAGAAGACTACTTCCTCACCCCGGAAGTACCGAAGAGTCTGCTGAGAGTCAATATCTGAAGGAAAGGGAGTCAGAGCCCCATCCGCAGCAGCTTCGATATCCGGAACATGGGGAGACTGTATTGCATGAGGAAAAGCCAATGCCACCGCAGGCAATGCCCACACCCAGCATGGATCCCTGTCAGGTGGAGCACGATCACGCCCTCTTCGGGGAGAGAAGAGAGCATCCCGTGGAATACCACCAAACACCCACTTCCGCGCACTTTTTTACCTAATTAACCGAAAGCATAAGTTAGTCAAGTAGCACCACAAGCACCCAGTAAGCAGTTAACCACCAAATAAACGAGTGCACCACAAAGCCAAGAGCATAAAGCCAAAAGCCAGACCATCAATCAAGTGAAGCACAGCTGGATAATTAGGGAACCTCTTTGATCTTGGAACAGAGACGACGTCAGCAATTGAATGATAAAGCAATTGCCTTGCGGTTGGGGCAGTCATGGGGGCGGTAGAGGGCATTGCCTGGCCAATAGCCACTTATCAGCCATAGCAGTGGCTCAATTTCCCGGGCAAAAGGCACGCGCCCGTAATGACAAACCCATGAGCAGGCCAGGGCCACCTGATGTCCCGCTGAAGGGTGTATTGTGGCGGCCACCCACTCAGACCCATCGTGATGGTAAGTCGGCCTCCAATTGGGATCCTATTTAGCCTAAGGTTGAATGGTTTTCGGATGTACTATGACACTAAGAAAAAATGTTGTATATATCTGAAAAATATTTTAAGAATTCAAACCACAAAACAACATTAAACAGATTAAGCATTGTTTTTAATCCACCTTTACATCAACGAAACAAAAACAAAAGACCACATTATTTGTCAAATTTTCTTGTACATTTTTTCTCTCAGTTATTGAATTGTATTACACACAAATCGCAGCTCACACATTAATGGATTGAGAAATATAAGCTTTTAATTGTTTCAGGCTAACAAGCAGCAGTTCAAAAACTTCCCAGAAAATGGAAAAACTATATGTGTTCCTCTTTAAGGAAAGATTCTGAAACTTTAATGTGAAAATTTGGAATAGGAAATATCGATTAATTAAATGAGTGGTTTTAAAGGTTATTATTAAAGGAAGAAGAGGGATAATTTAGAGAATCAGTACTAGATAAAATAAAGTTAAAAACTTTTATGAAGAATTTAATATTGAAGTATTAATTGTTTTATCCAAATATTTATTTACATATTTTTTAAGATTGAATTAAAAATATTTTGAATTTCAGAAGAGAGTAAGCAAAGTCACTAAGAGATCACACAAAATCATCTCTTAAAAGATATAATATTATGGTTTTGCTGTAGTTTTGCAACTTTTACATGAACGTATATTACTAAATCTATATATTTTCCTATATTATCCTATATATGAACCCATATCCTTTTCCGTTTAAACTATAGGTGAGTGGCTAACATATGACTGCCGGAATGGCACAACACCGAAACACGCATAGCAGCGCCACGCTTAAAAATCAAAAGAGCGCTTCTGGGCCCAAAGGAGTTTTCCGGCGAATAAAAAACGCCGAAAACAAATTAGTTGGGGCTAACTTTCCCGCTCTCTTGCTCACTCTCTCGCCGCGGCGAATTGGTATCCCGACTCTGGAGGCTGACATTGTAAATGTCACAGGCGGAATAAGGATACGATGGCGGTGGCGAAGGCGACGGCGCCCAGAGAGCGGCAAAGAGCTTGGGGGCTGGAAGAGAGTCAAAAGCATGGTAGAGGGAAAGCTCCACTGGCCAAGGGGGTGGGCAGAAGCCACACCGAGAGAGTGAGAGAGAGAGAGAGGGTGATGGGGCGCTAGCCGAATTCGCCCCGCTCGTTGGATACTGATTTTCAGGTTCTCCTGGCTCTTCGCCCAGTGCGGACGTGCTTTTCTCGCTTTTCCTTCGCTTTCCTCGCGTTGTGCGGCCAAAAACTGCAAACGGAAAATAACAAATATATATAATAAAAAATAGTTGAATTAAAGTTAAGCCTCGAAGCCAATTAAGCCAGCAAAAAGATATTATTTGTTTAAACCCCCAAAGAGTTACGAAAAAGTGAAGAGTAGTTGAATTTCCCCAAAATGTGCATTTAAGTCATAAATTACCAACAAGAAATACACAAGTTAGTGAGCAAAAAAATTAGCAAATGCTTGTTAAAAGTTAAATAAATAGTAAATGCTGGATTCTTACCTGGCGCTAATGAGCTCTGCAAGCCGTCAAGGTGTAAATCGATAAAGAATTTAAAAATAACCCAATCAATCAATCTCCGAGGACTCCACAACCAAACACTGCCAAAAAGAACCCATCTATAAAATATAATAAATATTAAATAGAAAACCAACCTCAAGATAACCGAAAACAACGGTAACGAGCATTTAAGAGGTCGCCACAGTAAGCCGAAACTGTAACAGTAACTAACTGTAACGGTAACTGGGTCAGTAGGCAGCGCCAGCCTCATCGAGGGCTTCCCCCGCCCCTTCCGCATCGTTGTCCTTCCTCGCCCGCATCCCCCCGCGGCGGTAAGTAACTTATTCTCTGCATCTGCATCCATCCCCTTAGATGTTAGAAAATCCGCCACAATTTCTCTGTGGGAAATCCTCCTTCGAGCTTCTCATTCCACGTTGGATTTTTGGCCAGATTTGAATTCGATCGGTGGTTTTTGCGGGTGAGAAAATGGTTGTTGTTCGTTAGCTGTGATTAGCTTTTGACCGACTTAAGAGCTTGTTGTGATTGTGCCGAGTGCCAGGGAATAAAAAGCGGGTCAGTTGTCACTAAACCAAAAGCAACTTTTTGGCAGCAATGCCAAACTTCAGGAGGATATAAGCCAGAATCTAGAAGAAACAAATTTGTATAGCAAAAGAAAACAATAAAAGTCTAGAATAAACTTACACCTGGAGGTATTTTTGAAATAAATTCATTTCAAAATTGCTCTAAAATATATTCTGTTTGTAAAGCAATTGAACAATTTTTAAAATTTTCTTTAAGACTTAAATTATTATTATTACTTTGATTTAATCAACTACTTCCTGAAACTTTCATATTTATTTGTAAGTTGTCAACAATTTTTATTTTAATTACCTCAAAGGAAACCTTTGTTAGAAAGCAGTTCACCATATTTTTAAGTTTGTATTTTACAAATAATATTTTTAATTATTATTTAGCCTCTTCAGATTCCACTAAACATGTGCTCGGCCAAATAAAAGCGTAATTCCCCTACAGAAAAAATGATGGATCTATTTACCAACACAGTTATCTGCAAATATTGATCAGCAAATAAAGTACACCCGCCTTACACTTTAACAAAAAGCAGGCCAGCAACTTGGCTGGTGACTCAAGGCTTATTCCAGGCAATCGAAAGCCATTAAATTAGCCAATATACTAACCTCTGTTTTTCGTGAAACACACCTCCGTTATTATATAGCTTCCCGTTAAGCACTCTTGCCGGCCAACTAGGCAAACAAGTCACAGTCAAAGTTTAATCGCCGCCACCAACTGGCAAACCAAACATGTGAGCTGATGAGCTGGGCCTAGGCCTCCTACCTATCCCCCCACCTCGCTGTTCCGCTCGTACAACTAGCATTTTACATAATAGGAAAAGCGAGAAATGTTCAATAGATTACACACACAAAGGGAACCGAAGGGCAAAGGAAAGCCCAGAGAACATTGCCGCTAAATAAAAGCCCCAAATGTTGTCACATAATCGATGAATATTTCCATGACTGTACCCACATCAAGTCGCTATCTATTCACATATCTTACCTTTTCGATATCGATAGCGCAACCTTGGCTGAAATCGATTCGCAAAACAAGACCCCGAAAAGAAGCTGCCGGCTAATCCCATTCATTTAAGATGTAAGCCACCTTAAGCCAACGAACCCCAGGTATTATAATTAGCACGGATGGTTGGCCCTCGGGTGGCAATGGGGGACCGAGTACTCGACCTGAATTCCGAGTGCAGGAATGAGTATAATTACACTCGCGACAGGTAGGACGTCAAGTGACAGCGCGTGTCCTTTAAGTACATCCTGATGGCTGATGGCTAATGGGATATGGAAATCCCTGTGAAAGAGGAGGAGACGAGGACAGCTCTCTATAATTTCAACGTCGAAAGGAAGAGTAAATATCATTCTTGACACAACCTGCCATAAATGCTGTCATCTGCTCAGGATTAATAAAACCTTGGCGGTTACCTGTTTAATGGATTTAATGTATGACCAAAATGTAATAACAACGAAATTCATGTACTTTCATAACTACTGCTCGTCAAGAAAGTTTGGCCAACTAAAACATGGCAACTTGTTTAACTTTTTTTCTGGTAGAATGTAAGGGTAATCAAGCCAACCTAATTTCAGCCCTCTCGTTTGATGTATTTTCAATAAGGAAAAGTTAACCCAGAGGCACCAGCGGCTTTTATGTGTTTTTTATGATGCAATATATATTCGTAAGGTAGCTTACTCACATGTCCAAGGGACATAACGAGTGTCTTTAAGATTGTGTATCTTCCGGTGGGATTTTAAGGTGCATTTAAATAATATGTGGTACTAAGAAAGTGCCTCAATCCTTCATTTAATTTTATGGAAAATTGTTTTAAAAATATTAAACCTCCTCTACCTTCTTCACATATGTATATCAGTTTCAATTTTCGAATTCAGCTGAAAGAGCACTCGACTGTACTTTTTTTTTTCTGCCATATGTCGACGCATATTTACATTTGTTTGCCTACCGTTATGAATATGTAAATAAGGTTCAATTGAATTGTCGGATGTCACAGAGAATTTCCGAGCTTGGCAAGCCAAATTATATTTACATATCTCCTTTCGGGCACCTGTCAATTGAAACTCAATCAAAATGTTGAATAAAAATTCATTATTCAATATGTACACTTGCAACGGATTGAGTTTCGGGGCGAATGGTACATCAGTATTGGAAAGGCCAATGAAAAGCAGGCATCGATAGGAAGATATCCTGCCTGCCAGCCAAAGAACTATCAGTCCTTGGCTATTTTTAGAAGGTGCCTGTTTTAATAGATCAGCGTTGCTCGAAAGCTTTTACAAGAGGTGCGTTTCTGCATGAGTGTAAAGTGGGTGTCTTGTCAGCAAACACAGTGAAGGCTAGACAACTAGAACCTTAAAGGAAACTCTTACTACAAGTAGTAATTTTTATATAAAAAGATATTTTAATAGAATACGATAAAAGGGTTTAAAAAACATAAAATATAATTTTTAAATATCCACAGTCCTCGACTGTATGTTGTCATCCATTTCGCAACGCGACCTTACACACCACAGAATGCCAAACACACCGAGGGGGGTCTCCGCCCCTGCCTTCAGACCCCCCTTTCGAAACCATCCCTCCTCATGTGACACTATTTAACCACATAAGCGGGGAAAACAAAAAATCAATAGCAGCAACAACAACATTTTGCTTTCGTTCGCTGATTTTTGCCTACACAGCAAATTTGAAATTTTCATTTACACTTGACACAAGTCGCCTCTTCCTCTGCCTCAGCCCCATTTTCCTCGACCCCTCGCCTCACTATTTTCCCTATTTAATGCCATTTTCCTTCCATAAGTAGAATGCACGTGGTCGGTTACAAAACAGTTTTCAACATTTTTCTACATCAGCTGGGCGCGGGAGAATTTCCTTTAATATGGGGTCTAATTTAAATATGAAAAATAAATTGCAAAGGGTGGGAAAATTGAAAAGTCCAACGCACAATAAAAGTCCGGGAAAAGGACAAAGGTTTAATATGTGGGTGAAAAGAAAAGCCCTTTAAAACGCTTCATAAATTCGTGATGGCCTGAAAAAATGGGTTACTTAATGCTGAAATAAATTACTTTTGAATCCGACCAACATAATAATAAAAATAAAAAATGAATGTCCATTAAGAGAGATTTTAATTTCTTGATTTTAAATCAACTCACAGAAAATATGTCATTGTCAGAGTTAATTTACTAAGTAATAAACTTTAACTTGACAGCAAGTTAATTTAAGTTAATGTCTTGTACAGACATTTTTCTGTCACTAAAAAGGGAATTGACTTCAAGTGCATTAAGAAATAAATTAAAAAATAAATAATAATAAAAAAAAAAAGAAATTAAATATATTTTATAAATATTTTTTACTGGAATTATAAATACAAACTTGAAAGGATAGCCTTGAATATAAATTATTAATCTAAAAGGTACAGAAATCAACATTATTTTCAAAGTTTTATAAAGTATTGTTAAATTTAAAATTAGTTTAAATATTTAAAATAAAAAAAGATAAAGGTACAACCTTTAATTAAATCAAAACACCTTTTCAAGACTTATATAAAGCGTAAAAATAAAATTGTAAAACTCTAAAACCTTATTTTACAAAATTCAATTAAAATCCAGCGCAACCTTGAATAGGTGTTTTTATTTATCCCATTTTAGCTTCTTGTATCTCAAAAAATTCCCAGTAAATCGATGCTGGCATCAGGGTAATTGACATCAATGTCAAACAGCCATTCCGGGAAGGACAGCATCGTTCAGTATTAATTGAATTGCATTCTGGCAAAAACCAAGAATAAAATCCCAGCTTTCCTTTGCCGGCTGGCTGCTACCGGAAGACCTTCACACATTAACTTGATTCAGTGCGTCGAAAGCGAATTTCCACAGAATTAAGTTGACATGCCCAGAGATGCCGCCCCCAATTTTCCGCCCCACCGCAGCATTCAGGCTTTCAGTCTTAGCCCGCCATCATCAAATATGCAACGTGCCCATAATGGAATAATAACGGCGAAGCCGCAAATGCAAACGTGTTAAGCAGACGACGGGGAAAGAGCGAATCAGGGCCCGAAGAGAGCGAGTTGCACTCTTCGGGGGAAAACAAAGTGCAGCGAAAAGAGAGGAAAATCGAGAGAGTGGAAATGCCGAAGAGGATGCAGCGGAAAAACCTCGGAGCTCAGAGCTCTCAACTTCTCGAGAGCCAGCCGGCCGGATTAGTCTGCCGCGCGACTCAAACGGCAGCGGATATCTGAATTAATCCGGGAAAATAATCCAGAAAAATTTCAATACACCAAAAATACATTCCTGAAAATCTATACATATCAAGCGACAGTGCTGCCCAGTAATATATTCTGATTAATTTCGCGCAAACAAATCGTTAAATCGTGTAAATCCCTCATCAGTTTCAGTTTCCTGCTGCGACATTCGGTGTCATTAACCCTTTTCCCGCTGTGCTATCCTAAATGTGTCTTTGTTTTTCCATTCCCCTGCCCCGAAAGTTACAAAAACAAAGGACCTGAACGGGATTTTCGGGCGTACTATAGTTTCCGGTGAAAAGCGAGGCAGGGATCAAGGATGCCGCAGCAGGCGCAGCTAAAACACATCCACGGACATGGCCGATTGCCCAGAGTGATAGCCACCGATGGCAGCAGGTAAATGGAGAAATAAAACTGGGCGGAGCATCCTGTTTCTAAATAATCTGCCGCCATTACCCGAAACAAGGGAAATTGAATATTCCAAGGGGTTGACGGCAGCCAACAGGGCGTATGTGCGATAGAAGTAAGGAGTAGGGATCAAAGGAAACAAAGAGCCTTTGTTGGCGGTTGCTAGGCAGCAGTGGGTGAAACTAAAGATAATTAAATATTTCTTGAAATTAATTAGGTTTCGAGATAATCTTAAATATTTACAGGGTTTTAAATTATACTATTTTTGAGCTAATTAATATTTGTTGTGATTTTCAATTTAAATGATTCATTTAGGTTATCTTTTTTACAGGAGAAACTTCCTAGTTGCTATTATTAAAAGTCTTACAATGCAATTGAAGCCCCCCAATGAAGATATCACAAATAAAATGACAATACAAGTCATAATAAAGATCTGTAAAGATTGTAATCGCTAGGTAAATCAACTTAAAGACAGTATTACTGCCCCCAATTAAGTGACAATGGAGAACGGTACTGCCGGCATCTCATTTCCATTCCGCCAGCAATTTCCATTTCAATATAATCTCAACGCACGCACATCTCAGAGCTATAGATAGAATCTACTATCTAAATCGAGCTGTTTACTTAGGCAGAGAGTCTAGAGAAATTTATAGAGATTTAGTCTGGGGTAAAAATATTTCAACTTATAAATCTAAAGATATTTTTTATCTGTAATAAATTTATACACAAGATTTTTAGTTTATTTTAGTTTTCTGCAGTTTGTTGATAATGTCTGCGGTATCTATTTCTTATCTAAGTGTTTATGTGGTTTACTATTAAAAAAGTATCTATTAGATATTATTAACAGACCTCTTTCTTCTATGATATACTTTTTAGTTCATATTGGCTCTTAAATTATAATTTAAGCACTTAATTTTTCATGAGTAATATCTTTTCTATGACGAAAATCACAGGTCAACGACTGATAATACTTTGTATCTACAAGATATAGATACTTTCTATTTTGTTTGTTGCGGTTGCTAGATGATTTCTTGTCTGACTTTTCCAGAGACTGGGTCAACAACATGTCAAGTGCACGGCCTGGGGATAACTGAGGGGGATGGAATGGCCAAGCAGCCGGAGAGGGGGTGTTGTATCTAGTAGATACTCCCCCGCCAGTATCTTTGTGTTGTACTTGTGTATTTTCCTTGTCTGTTGTGATAAGCGTGGGAGGCGTTCGATAAGCAAACAATATACACACAACAAACAACAAAGAGCGGAGACAGGCGGTTGGGAGTCGGAGAATCTGGAAGAGAGATTCAGGGAGTTGCAACTGAGACTCTCTGGCCGGCTCTCTTGCATTTCCCGCTCGGGATTCTCTGTTTTGCTTGCCTCATTCTCGCTTCATTGGGGGACATTGATCCCATTTTCCCAGCCCCCATTTGTCGCATTTGAACCCCTTCGCCGCAACCAGCACCGCCCCCTGTAATGTGTGTCACTTCCGCGTGCAGCGGATGTCTCTCAAAACGGCACACGCCGTGTTGTCCCGGGTCCCAAATCGCACCTGTACCCCTGGCCCCCATCCCCCGCTGTATGTTACACCTTTTTGCAGCATTTAACATTTTCCCAACTAATTGCGAATTTCTTTGGCAAACATCACAGCTTGAATTTGGCAGAGAAAAATGTTCTACATTCCAAACAGGGCTTGGGTTTTCACACTTCCATGGATTTATTTACCTATAATTTTTTAAAGTGATATTTAAGGGAAAATAGTAAATACAATTTTATTTCCAGTGCATATAGCTGATAGCTTTATGTCACTTTGCAGCCAGCTCCCTTCCCTTTTTTTCAAAACTTGACCCTGGAAGACAATAAAAACGGAATCAAATTGCCAGAATGACATCAGACATCAGCCAAAGCCAAAGCATTTTCACACGACTCATGGCCATCCAAGAACCCTATTCTTGGCTCTAATTGGACGGGTAGTAAAACAAGATACGACACTAAAAGCAGCCATGACACTGCCAGAGATAGGAAGCTACTCTTTCTAGAGCCATGTGTGAACTGTGAAATATTTTAGCCTTAAGGAATTTATAACTCGAGTGACCTTGATTTTTGTTTGCCGTCCTTCCGGGATGAGCTCATAGAAGGTCAAAAGGGTGTGGGTCAAAAAGGGGAACATAAAAAGGGTAAAGATTTTGTGGCATAACATGAAAATGCCAACAAAAAAGCTTAGGCCAGGATTAAGCGGGAATTCTGGTTAGGAATAAATAAAATATTCAAGCCAAAATTGTTGTGGAATTCATACAATTGTTGCAATAACCAAAAAAGCCATTTAAGGGGCTTCCTTTTAACAAGAAAATAATAAAATGCAAAATGGGAATAACTGATAAAGAACCTTTAAATAATTAAAATGTAATCATTAAAGAAGAAAGTGTAGCATTTATGGCATTCCTAGTTTAACAGTATTAAGAAAAAGTATAATTAATTACTATTATTAATTTTTATGGCCAAAACCAACTGACAATATACCCATAAACATTGCCCAACTCATCGTGAATGCTGTATTTCTCAGATATTTAACTTTTGGCAATTCAAAGATCATAAAAAATATCAAGAGCCCCCCTATAAACTTGGCTAACGAAGAAAGCAAATAAATTGCCACAAAAATATACAAGCTCGAGGCATTAAAGTCACACTTGCTTTCAAAGAAAAGCCTTGTGATTAATACATATTAAAGCTCACATTTGAGTGATCATAAAAATCTTGGCGGAAGGGTGTCAAACAAAATTCGTCTGATCATAAAGCCGTCAAGTAAATAAGACTCGGGCCGTATATTACTATATGTGACACGAATCTAGACCAGGAATATATGGGCGATAAGGCTTTTTGCCAATTAAAAAGGAAACCGAAAATAAAGTGGAGTGGGCACTCGAGTGGCTAAAGTGACGCTTTGACTCGGGGCGTCGTCGATAAGAATCGAAATTTATCAACAAGAGTTACGTTTATTAAACAATTTAGTTGTCAGGGCGGCTCGAGTGGGTTTGCGATAACAACGGACCCTGAAAAATAAGACCAAATCTTGCCCATGACGTTCCTTTGACGATGATTAATTCGGTTTTTGTTTTTCAAGTGCAGTCTCAGGCTAAAAAACAAGATTAAATGGAAAACGTGTCAGCAAAATTGACGTCAAAATTGGTGGCAGGAGATCGAAAGAAATTGTGATGTCATTTCTGGATCAGAATCTTGGCTAATTTATCTGATTTTTGGCCTTGTCAATGGAACCGACGTAGGCCCTCAATTTCAGCCTCAAATCATCTCTCGATTCATTCAGAGTTGGGCTGGAGATTTACGTGCTAATTGTTATTAATTTTGGTTAAGACTGGAAAATAGATTTATTAACAATGAAATCCGAATCGAATCGGCCAGACTCAGTTTGCGTCAACTCGATTCAGCGGAATTCGCTTTCGGATCTTAACAAACAGGCAAATAAAAAACAGACAAATAATTATTTCGGATGTATCCCGATGTCAATTTCAGTTGTTTTTTTCTGCCACCTACTGAATCACAGCACAGGAGATTATATCAAATTTAGGAAAAGAGAATATTAAAGCAAAGAAATTCCCCTTTATCACGGAATAACAAACATCTCGCTCCCAGTGTCACCGCGAAACCTGAACCTGTACCGATTGCCTCTTACCGGTTCTAACCGGTACGATTCGCTGTTGTAGACGTTTTGTTACCACATTTCCACTACCAACAAACCTGGCCAACACCAACACTAACAACAACATCAATAACAGCAGCATCTGAAACATTAGCATCCACAACAGGTCACTTGCAAATCGAATTAAAATAATTTCTAGTTTTACAGACACGCAAAAGTCTTTTTGTCCATTATTTGTATAAGTTTAAGTGCTTTATTCGCGTTTTGTTTTGATTTTGTGTTTTGCTGAAAACAACAGTTTGGTTTGCTCGGCCACTGAATAAATTTGAATAAATAATTATGAATTTTACGAGTCTGCCGAGTGGGAGGCGCCCTCAAAGGCGCCACAAACATTTTGAGGCCAAATACGTTTAAAGACGGGCTTGAAAAGCAGGTGCATTTCTATGAAAATTTGAACTACTATAAATGCAATTTATTTCGGGGTATTTAACCCATCAAAGCTTACTTAAATATATAAATATTTATTGATTTTAATAGTACGAATAATAAAAGAGATTAAACATCTTATATTTTTTATATGAAACTCTTTTTAATAGCGCTAAATATTTGGTTTATTGAAACAATTTTATGTGTAGGCAATTAAGAGTTTATATGTTAATAAAAAAAATAAACGGGTTTATTAAGACCTTCTTTCTTTCCTAATATATAAATTAATGCATTAATAAAAAGGTACTTCTTAATTAACAAAATGTATATGCATATAATACATATTGTTACTTGTAAACTGTCAAAGATAAATTAAAAATTCCACCAAAAAACTCTATTTAAAATAGATAAATAAGCTAGTCTGGAAATACATTTATCTCTTTATTTTCGCACTACATTTTTACACCAAAAGTCATATTCTAGTTTAACAAATCATTCCACTTCTTAACAACAAATAACCAGAGACAAATGAAAAAGTGGCCCACTGCCTTTCAAATAAATTCCGTCACTTCCTACTTTTTGACCACAATAAAATATATTGTTTTGTTTTGTTTGACTTCCAGTGCCCTACATTCATTTTTCAAGGGCTCCCCGCACCAAATATTACCTATTTCTGTTGTTGTTTATTTTCGTCATCGAGAAAAGCGTAGACAAAGCATAAAAAATATATACATATCATAAAAAACTACACACATATGTTATGTATATCAAACGCACACAAGCACGGTTCGGAATGTGTTTTGATAAAAAAAATGTTTGTGGATATTCATTAGTCAACAAAACAATAGCCCAGGCACACCGCCAAAAGTCGAAAATAAAAAGATCAAAAAGCCAGAAAAATATGATTAACCAAAAGTGGCAAAGAGAACACTTGTTTGATTTGACTAAATGCCAGTTAAATGCCCGTCACAACGCCACTAACGAATATATGACTTTGGCATCGAGTGGTTCTAACCGGATTTGTCTATATAAATATATAGCTTGCTATCGCCCCGATCTTGTAACGAACCATTAAAATGCACTTTCGGTTAGGTAAACATTTTTTTTTTTTTTTTGATAACAGAACCCGGCGATAAGGAAGCCCATTTAGAGGCGAAGCTATCGATAAGTTAAGTAGGCAAAAATTGGCATTTAAAAACACATTTTGTAAAGTTGCCGCTCTCGGTTGGAGGCTCTCTAGAATTTGTTTTTCCTAACATTAGGAGTACAGAGAAAAAATTAAATAATTTGAAATAAATACTATTTCAAAGTTTATAATAAAATTTTGGAAACAAAAATATTCATTTTAAATGGTATTTTTTAAAATCAAAGAATAATAAATTTTTTACGATCATTTGTTACTTTATTAAGATTAAATTATTTTTTAACATTTTAATAATAATAATTAAATAAATTTATTATTTTATCATTCAAATAATTTATATTATTTACAATTAAAATACTAATAAAATGTGTATCTGTATAAATATACATTTGTAATTTTGTAATAAGACCCGTTGCTTTGAATTTCTCTCAGTGCCTGTCGCTAGCGATTAACGCCGACAGCGACGCCGGCAGAATCGGAATCGGCAGCAGAGGGTTAAGCGAGCGCAGCTGCTTCAGTTTGAAGATCGGCAGAGTTTAGTTAGTCTGCAATCGCCGGGGCTCGCAGTCGAGTCGTCGGGTCGCGTCGCAAAAATATTAAAAAGACAAATAAGAAATACGGAAAAAACCGAAAAATAACTCTATCATATCCGAGATCCATACAGATTAGAATCAAATAATAAAACGGAACAACACAACGTTCAGTTTTTATTGTTTCCCCAATATTCGTCGGTTGATAATCGTGAGGTGCGTGTGTGAATTTTCGGCACAAACAGAGGGAAAAAAGTAAAGCTCCCGTTCTTTCCGATCGCTATTCTCGGCGATAAGGTGATGGCCAAAAATAATGAGTACATAGAATTGTAAGTAGCCGTCATACAGTGATTCATGAACGTCGATCGCTGAAAAAGTGTCACAGGAAAAAACAGCTCAGGAGTTATCAGGGTCCAAAGTTTAAGTCGCACTTTTCAGCCAGGCTTATCACAAGTGTGTCTCTGAAAATTGTTATTATTCAGGGTTTATCTGAACGGGACAAGGGCAGGAGAAAAATCGGAAAGAAAGGGTATATTAGAATTACTTGATACCCTACTACAATAAAAAAATGTGAAAAATAAAAAGAGAGTTGATTAATTTATATTTTAATTAAGCTAAAAGGGAGTTTTAAAAATAATACTTTTCCAATAGTGAAAAGTTTATTAATAAATGAATCCTTTTGGAAAATTAATTGTAAATTTTAGCTAAACTATAATTCACTAAAAAACAATACAAATATTTGTATAAAACAGAAAAAAAGATAAAAGATAAAAAAAATATAAATAATTATACAAGTTCTGAAATATCTTGCGAAATAGATAACCAAGTGCCTGGCAAAAACAATTCCAGTGCTTCCCACATACGTTATTTAAATAATCTCCGTTAGAAAATCTTATAACCCGTTGAGTAGAGTACTTCAGAAATAGCCATAAATAAATTATGGAAAAAACAACAGCGAGTCTGTCCGAAAATTTTAGCCAGATAAGCCGTAGATTTTGCGAGATTCGTGGGTACTGGGCCCCACCCACCGCACTTTCTTTGCTTTGACGCCGACAGACGACCGTTTAATTAAACAAAGCCAAGTGCAAATTGTCTAGGAATTCACTGGGCTGTTGACACAGTATATAACTTCGGCCATTAAGTTAATATCGGCCCCAAATTATGTTTGTTGTTGTGACTCAGGTGTTGATAAGGCAATCAGTTGGGACGATAGAGAGAAAAGAGGGGTATTATTATTTATAGTGAGAAAACCCTGGCTAGACCAAGTTTAGACCGGCAATTGGCAGACAGCCTGGAGTGTCCGTCTGACCATCCGACTGTCAGTATGTCTTGTCTATATGTTCAAGCACCGCCATAGAGATTAAACACTTCTCGGGCTGATAAGGCGGCGGGCAATGACAACAACTCAAGATGATAGGCTATATAGAAATAAACCTTTATGCAATGCAAATTTTTCCACCATAATACTGTCTGATCCTGGAAATAACTAAAATTAGCCAGATCGTGTAAACAATAAAGTTGACAATAAAGGACTATATATTTTGTGATTATTTTAATTGAACCATTTGAAGAGATTTATTTTGAGCTGTTTTTTAAAGCTTAAATGAATTTTTATTTTCATGAACAAACTAAACTTCACTTACAAAGGCTATAAATTAGCTTGATTTATTTACACTGCCTGCCCAAATAAATTAACTGTGACTAATTCAAAACTGAACTTGAAAAAAATATATAAATTATAAATACAT